>JAXGGA010002104.1:0-131096 GCA_038373865.1 Uloborus plumipes | reverse complement strand
GTATTTGGATCGCAGCCAAAAAAAGTCCCTTCTAAAAACAGCAATTGCAATTTTATTTAAAAACACATTTTCAAAATGGTACCAGAGTAAAAATATGTCATTAATAATTAGAATAAAAACAATTGTTAGAACTTTGTTATAACACGTATTCAAAATGACAATGGAAAAAATAATACTCTTTCATTTTAAAAAGTTCAATTTAATTAACGTTTTAATTTGAAATCCCAACGGAAATAAATAAATATCTTGGAATTTAAAATAGTTCAACAATTTAATTAACGTTTCAATTCAAAATGGCAACGGTAAGAAATTAATGTCTTGGAATTCTAAATTAATAGTTCAATAATTTAATTAACGTTTTTATTCAAAATGGCAACGGTAAGAAATAATGTCTTAGAATTTTAAATAGTTCAATAATTTAATTAACGTTCTAGTTCAAAATGGCAACGGCAAGAAAAAAATATCTTGGAATTTTAAATAGTTCAATAATTTAATTAACGTTTTAATTCAAAATGGCAATGGTAAGAAATAAAAGTCTTGGAATTTTAAATAGTGCAATAATTTAATTAACGTTTTAATTCTAAATGGCAACGGTAAGAAATAAAAGTCTTGGAATTTTAAATAGTTCAACCATTTAATTAACGCTTTAATTTAAAATGGCAACGGAAAGAAACAAAGTCTTGGAATTTTAAATAGTTCAATAATTTAATTAACGCTTTAATTTAAAATGGCAACGGAAAGAAATAAAGGTGTTGGAATTTTAAATAGTTCAACCATTTAATTAACGCTTTAATTTAAAATAGGTACGGAAAGATACAAAAGTTTTGGAATTTTAAATAGTTCAATAATTTAATTAACGCTTTAATTTAAAATGGCAACGGAAAGAAATAAATGGCTTGGAATTTTAAAAGTGCAAAGAATTTAATTAACGTTTTAGTTAATATCTCAGCTAATTAACGTCGTACAATTACGCGGTTGGTCTTATTGTCTTCCTTAGAAAATTTCGAATCGAATGGTATTATGTTTGATTCTTTACGCTCAGCGGTTTTTGAGGAGTTCAAGCTTCAGACGGACAGACAGACAGACAGACAGACGCGGACAGATTTTAATAGTAGTAATTGATAGAGTTTGGGAAAAAATAACATAGAGCTCCAACAGTTTTTTTTTTTTTTTTTTAATTTCTAAATTCTAAAATCAAGTGAGGTCTCGTGTGACGTCACAAGAGGAGAAACTTTGGTGTTTCGACAGACTAAAGCATCAGCCATTTTGGATGTCTGGTCACTCCAGCGCCGAAACAATGAACAATTCGACCCCAAAATGGTGGCTAGTCTATAAACTAACCTAGCTTAAACAACGTTTTGTACTTTTCTGACGTTAGTGAAAATGAAACAGCGGCTGAGCACGTTTTAAGATTATCATTTTAAGAAGGAAAATGGCCTAAATTAAAAAAGAAGTAATTTCTCCAATGTTTTCGAACGTGCACTTTCAGAAAAAATACTTTTGAAAAATGGGGAAGCTCCAAATTTAGGGATTTTGGTTTTCAGTTCTATGTATTTTCTGAAAAAAAAAAGCCTCAGCCCTCTTTCATTTTTTCAACCAGAGATCTAAATTGCATCGATCCCGCCCAAAATATGTCTTTTGTGAGAATAACATTTTGATTTCGGATGCATCCATCAAACTACTTACAAAAAAAATTTTTGAAACAATGTTTACTGTTTTTTTCCAGATACATCAAGTGCAAAACATAGGCATTCCATTTTTAAATTTCCACCAAAAAAAAAAAAGTGGCGATGTGCGTAGCTTCCGTGATTCGTCTTTTTTCCCCCCTAGCCACGTTTGTAAAAAATGAAAAGCGGAAAGTTTCATCTCCAATGCGATAAAACGCACTCCTAGTGTGATTACATTTCTAATAAAGAATGATAAAATTGAATTTACGACAGATGGTGCCCCGTGCGATCAGAAAATCAATTCTACTTTGGGTTAGCAAAGTTACCACACGATAAATTTCAACGAAGGTGAATGTTTCGGATTATTTACACGAGCGTGGCATTTCTTCCCCTCGCTTGCATGTAAACAATGTTTGTGGATACATTTTTATATTTATTTATTTATTTTCTTATTCATTTTATACATTTATTCATTCATTTTTATTTTTACTTTTGACTTATACATGAGAAGTTTTTGCTTTAAAACATTTGTTTTAGTCAAATTTTTTACTTACCACAGAAGAAAGTATCGTTAGCTTTAATATTTTTAATACGCTTTTATTAGTTTCACATGTGGATTTGTTTGTTTGTATGTATGTAACTCTGAATAAAAGATTAAAGTCATGTTCTTTGGAAATATAAAAGTAATATATTCAATAATACTATTAATACTAAAGGCTGAACTATATTACATGTTGATGTATTATAAGTGTGTGTAGAGCCGCTCTACAGACAGGCCTACGCATCAAGCTTGAGTTCGACCACTTTGGATCCATTCATTAACTTTCACTTTCAAATTTTCATTGTTGCGGAGCTAGGGTTACCAGATTAAAGTTTCGGACATTGCCAAGCTTTGACAAATCCACGTGGCGCTAATCATTGTTCATAGTGAAAATAACTAAAGCGCGATACTGGCCAGAAAAGACAACCATTCATCATCCGGCTAAAAAGACATACCACGCTGTTCAAGAGTTGCAATTTTTTGCAACTGCTGGATCCAAAGTGGTGAAACTTAATCTTGATGCGTCGGCTCATCTATATAGGGACCTTAAGTGTGTGTAAACCTAGCGGATATTCAATAGTTTTGAAAATCAGAGGGAAATGAGTTAGAGTATCATGAAATGTAATTTAACCTTTAGTATTAATGATAGTATTAAGTATATTACTTTTATATTTGTAAGGAACGTGACTTTTCTCTTTTAAAAATTATTAATAACTCTAAAAGTGTTTTTTTAACTATAATTTACAGCAGTGTAGACCTGGTGCAGTTAATGCAAGGTTTGTAACTTCCGAGGGAGCGTATGTGCCTTTTTTATTTATTAATTCATTTATTTTTTTATTCATTTACAACTTTATTCGCTCATTTATTTTTTTTCTCATATATTAAATTGTTTATGGATTTATTTATTCGTTTATTATTTGATTACGAATTTAAGTATTCATTCATTCTTCGTTTGATTAAACAAATGGGAAAATTTAGAAATGGGGAACCCACACCCCCTTTATTTTAAAGGTACAAATTTACTGCCATAAAAAAGTGCTTCACTGCTAGTTTCATTGCAAAATATTTTTTACTGTACATATCGTAGTTTTCAAAACGAATTTACAATTTGTTCATTTTGAAAAAGGTAAGTCATTATAACAATTTTACTTTGCCCCGCATTCTCCAATATATGAAACCACTCTAAAACTGTAAATTGAGCTTTTGTAATTTTTTCCCGTTTTGTTCCCGAAGACATTACTTTAATTAGTAAAATATCAAACGAAAATATCATTAAAGACTAATGCTAATTGAAAAGAAAAAAAAACACTTTTTTTTAAACATTTTTACCATTTTACACTGTTAGGTTTCTGGTACACTGAAACATAATTGCTAAGTAAAGCCTGCCAAACGTTTTCATTGTTCCCTCTTTCATTAAATTCTATTTCTGAGCAAATATTTCACGAAAATTATTTTTTCTAATTGGCTTACTGAAATTAGGTCAGACTATATTTTTTTCTAAATTTCAATGTTTCAGTAGCCAATTTTCATTTAGTCAAAACCCACCAAGTTATTAAGGAACGGTTTCTAAATTTAATTACGAGCAATTAACGACAGCTATACGTCAGTTTAATTTTCTGTCGAAATAGTTTAACCTTTTCAGAGCATGATGTGTAAGGAATAATTAGAGCAGTACGATTCCCAGAAGTGCTGTGGATCTATTTTTAGACATTCTTTAATGGACATTCGTATGGCATTTTATTTGGTGGAGAGAGAGCCAAAGCGGAAAAGAAAATGGCGACGTTTCATTGCAAGCTTTATTATTATTATTATTAATGCTGTTGTATGATGCTCCTTATAATTTAAGTGTACTGTAATTTAGTTTGTCAAGAATACATTAAAGTAAAAGCAACTTCATTTTATTACCATGTTTAAAGCAACTCAAAGCAATTCAACATAACTAAAACATAACTGAACAAAACTAACGGAACTGAACAAGTTAAAAGAATTAACAGTTTTATAGCGTTTAGGCACGTTTACGCTGCTTTCTTTACGCATACGGTCGATGCGCCCTCTGGCGTATTATGCAAAAGATCTAACCGCTGTTTTTGTTATTAGTTCAATCTAAGTACCGTAAAAACCGCGAAATAATTCCTAAAGAATATCTGAAGGTGTTTTTCGGTGTTTTCTTTTGTTTTCATCTATATAATATATCTAAATAAATTGCGGCACTAGCTAAAATATTACTTGTGTTGTCGTTGAAATTCATTCTTTACTGCCAGTCCATGAAAACCGCGGCTGGCAATCGCGAGCAGTTCCATTTAAAAAAAGGTAGATGGGTTGTGGGTGATAACTTCCCGAAGTTTTCAATTTAAAACTTGCATTTGCTATATCCTTTTGACATATCCAACTCAACTAGGTATTTGAAATTAGCATCGTTCCACGTTATTTGATACGGTTCAAAACGCTTCTTATTATTCTTCCCCTTATTGTTATCTTAATTAAAACCACTATTTTAGTAAGATTAGAGAAGACCTGACACGTGCGTAAATGCGCAGACGGTTTTACCCAAGAAGATTAGGCAGCAGTGTTGTGCTTTTCTTCCCTCGATGAGTGTGAAAACATTCGGGTATGCGCGTGAAAATTATGCTTTTATTCCACAGATTTAAGTGACACTTATGCTACAAACTGCTAAAGGATAAATTTTTTGAAGTAAAAATCACCGGTGCACCTCCAAAAGAGCTGTGCGCGATTGTAAAAGCTGTTCGGGAAATACGTTAATACAGGGTGGCCTTACATTTTGAAAATTATACAACTTTTTTTTTATTAATTTTTTTGACTTGACTTACAGAGCCATGCTGTTGAAAACGCGTCACTAAGTTCCTTATTGCAGGCCTACTTGGGGGATGCAGAACATTAAAATGGCGCACGATCTTTACGTTGCAACAATTGACCGTCCATTTTCAAAGTAAAATTCAATTATCTTCACTCGTTGTTCTGTTGTAAACTTATCCATGCCAAAAATTTCCAGGGATTATATTTTTTAACTCTGAAAAGAGAAAAAGAAATAATTTTCAAAATGTAAAGTGACTTCTGGGATACCCTGTACTTCGAATTTTCTTAATTTAAAATGTTGGTCCTAGTAAAAACTTCAAAGTGCCGAACTCTTCAGAGACCATCAGACATAAATGCGTCTCCTAAGTTTGAAATATATTTTATAAATGAACAAAAACAAAGAAGTTTCAAAATTACACTTTTTACAGGTTGTTGAGCCGGCTATCTTGTCTAGTGGTCGGAGAAGTCTAATCCGGAGGGGGAGGCTTCGGGCTCGATTCCCGGTTCGAGCCTGTATGTACTTTTACTCTCCTGTCCTTGTCCTTGTGTGAGTGTGTTGTTTTGCGGTGAATGATTGCTTACCCTGTAAAAAGATCTTTATGGCATTTGTGCAGTGTAGAAGTCGGATTTCACATCTATATACATAAATGACTACTTTTGTATGTATGTCCGGGGTAATCTTCAAAACTACTGAACCGATTTTAACCATTTTGTTTTCACCGTAGACAGCTACATTAACACTGATCAGGATAGGCTATGATTTATTTCTAAAAAACTTAGTTTAAAAAAGTTATTATAAAAAACAGTAATTTTCATGTAGTTTCCACATTAAACGATTAAATTTTCAGCCCATTGTTGCAAAACATTGTTGGCTTGCAACAAAAATATTAATAGTAATCATAATAAAAATTTTGAAACAAGGTTTCTCTGGAGTAAGTATCAAATTTATAGCTTTCTTAGGATTTTTAAATTCATCTACGCTCACGGGGTAAATAAAAAGTGATTTTGGCAACAGATAGAAAATGGAAAGTGTTTATAGTCAACAAAATTTCTTAATCACATCACATGTTTTTACCAATTGAGTTTTCACAAATGGAGTCACAAAGATAGACACTGTAATAATGGGAATTATTTAACGTGCAATATTTGGAAATCGTTGACTCCAGTGTGATTGATACTGTAAATATATACAGTGAACTCTCACTTATGTGCCGGCCCAAGGGACCAACAGAAAAAGGCGCATAAGTGAGAGAGACGCATAAGTGAACGAGCCTATTTAAAAGTCTAAAAGGCTATATAAGTTCGAACGAGAGCATGAATAAGAATGTTTCTATAGAAAATGGTCATATTACTACGGTTTGGCAATCACTGTAACGTAACTACAATGATAAACGAGAAAACAAAAATTGTACCATACCTAGTCACAAACTGATCCCTTTCAAACGATCCATAATAGATAAAAATCTCTAGTTCATGTGGAAAAATACCTTCTGTGAGCAATAAGAGCGAAAGATTAAAGAGGAAAGTGAAGAAACATGCTCATTTTTTAGGAAAATAAGTTTAATTGTTTGCATTTTACGAAAAATTCGGCGCATAAGTGAAATATTTATCTTTAGAGCGACGTATATTCGAATGAAATTATCATTATTTTACTATGAAATATTCCGGGACCACTGAAAATCGTCGTATAAGTGAAAAAGGCGCATAAATGAGGCGGTGCATAAGTGAGAGTTCACTGTATTTATTTTAATATATCAAGCTTATAACATTTCCTATTCACCTAAACATTATTTGTAGCTTGCATTTATATTTAGGGTGCGTAATACAGTTTTTTAGTTTATCCAGACAGAAAAAATAGACAGCAGAAGTAGCCATTTATGCATATACATGGGCACGTTAATGTTGAAAAAATTATGAATGAGTTTCACTGAAACACATATTACGCGTCAGAAACCCGGGCAGAGCCGGGTGCCCGGCTAGTAACAAAATAAGACACAGATGGAAAAGTGAAGCAGAGCACCTCAAATTTCCACAAGACAATTGTCACTCACAAGATGGCTTGTTGGTACAAGACAACTGAGATTGATAAACCATAATTAAGATGCATTAATAATGGATGATATATTTTTTTCTAATTAGATTTTCTGAAACCTGGAGCATATAAATATATCCAATGAGCAAAAATCTTTCATTGACCTGACTTAGCCGTGGTTACTTCAGACTGATAAGCCCAAAACGAAGGCTAAACTGTAGTCTCTGGATATTGTAACCTAGCTGTGGGTATATGCTTATAATAGAAAGTATTGAAGAAATGGAAAAAATATCAAAATGTTTTGACTCGACACGTTATTTCACACCTTACTGTTCTATGGTACCAGAAAGATTGTTAAATTCATGATTTCCATTCTAAACTACGAACCTTTTCATTAAAATATAAAGGAATTAAGAAAAATTCTTGAACTTGAACATATAAAACATGATTTAAATTAATACCTTACAAAAACAGATTTAAAACGATCAAATTGGAAGTTTTTAAAATCAGTCAGTAGTAGTAATTTTCATTCTTAGAAGCGCATATTAAGTTATTTTACGAATACAAATGACACGTTCTTCTTCATTGATTAAGACACGCATTCAAATCTAATGACTTAAAATTTATTTCTGAAACTTTATTTAAAGCTGTCGCCGAAAACAATTCCACTTACAGTACTATAGAACAGAAGAAAGAAAACCTCATTGAATATAGTAAAATCAAGGGCAAAAAAAAAATAAAAAAGTTTGTCAACTTTATATTCTTTTTTTCACTTCTTTTTCTTCCCTTCTCCACTTTTATGAAGACTTTTTCCAAGCAAATGGCTTTCGATGTATTATTAATTAAGATTCCAATTCTTCTTCGTTCCATTTGTTCTTCGGCACAAGAAAGTAGAAGTGCTTCATTCGCAGCACTTAAAGAAATCTCAAAAGCGATTTTTAAAGAAAGCAAAACTTTCGTTGCTGAGGAATTTACTTTTAATTAGTGCCAACTAAAAGAATAAAATGTGAGAGAGAAAAAAAAAATACTCTTTCTTAATTTTTTTTGTAGTAATAAATAACTCGAAGTGGTCTCCGGCTTAGAAGAAACTGAAATTTAATCAAAAGACTATTTTGCGCAAAATGTTCTACACAGAGTTTTCATTAATTTAAAGGCTGAATTCCCAAATGCGTTTTAATTAAAAGAAAATACACCATTTTAATCTTTAGTAAACTAATAACGCAGGAATGATTCACTTGTTTTACAACTATGAGTTTTAATATTGAAGATATAAACTCGTAATCCCATGGAAATGTCTTAATTCTGTAAGTTAGGGGTGAACGTTAACAAATAATATAAAAAAGTTTTTATTTCTTTGTAAGTTGATTCCTACTTAGATCAACATTGAAAATTTATGCTGGTGCACCATTCAAGAGATAAATGTTTTAATTCTAGGCTAATACACTAGGTGGCCAAAAGTATCCGGACACTTTCAAAAATTCACATTTTTACATATAGCTGGAGAAATGAGTGATCAATTGTTCTTTAACTTTAGTCATACAAAATATAGGCTTCACCGAACATTTCCAAGTTGAAATTAAATTACCCTTGCATTTGGGGGACGATAAGAAGGGGGGTCGAAAGAATAACCGCTTTTTGACCATAACTCTTTGAAAATAGCTCGGAATAAGCTATGCATTTCAGTAATTAATTAGCATACTATGTATAATTACTATACAAATTCAAATGAACGCACCACTCTTACTTCCGAAGATTTGAAACATTTTTTAAAAAACGGCAATTTTATTTGAAGGGTTTTTGCTCATAACACGCAGAGTTTTTGATCAAACCTTATCAAAACCTCAGGAAAGATGACAAAATACAAGAGAAAGAACATACTAAAACGGTTTTTAAAAATATTAAAAATCCGATGAGATATGAACGTTAAAAGGAAAAAAAAATTCACGGCGCATGCGCGAACGACAGAAATTTATAACTACAAAAATATTGTAGCCTGGTATATACTGCATCTTATAAAAAAAGTTCCAGTTGAATATCATGAAAATTGAAAAAGATATCAGCGATCTAGTGAGCTGTATTTCATTCATTCGCAGACAATACATACATAGTGAGGGTCTGTCCACAAAGAGCTATTTTTAAAATAAAGGTTATTTCGTCATCGTTCAAAACCAACGTTTCAGGGGGTCTCCGGATACTTTTGGCCACCTACTTATAAGGTTTTTTTGGCCGAATGGGCGAAATGTGACTTCTATGCCAAATATAAATTTTTAAACAGTATACAATTTAACATTGAAAAATATGCTCGATTGTCCCCACACTATTTGTGAACAACCCCTCTCCATTTATGAATTGACTGCAAATGAATGAATTACAGCTCACTAGATCGCTGATATCTTTTTCAATTTTTACGATATTCAACTGGAACTTTTTTTATAAGATGCAGTATACACCAGGCTACAATATTTTTGTAGTTATAAATTTCTGTCTTTCGCGCATGCGCCGTGCAAAATTATTTCCTTTTAACGTTCATATCTCATCGGATTTTTAAT
Organism: Uloborus plumipes; assembly: GCA_038373865.1. NCBI lineage: Eukaryota > Metazoa > Arthropoda > Arachnida > Araneae > Uloboridae > Uloborus > Uloborus plumipes. The sequence continues at coordinate 121,493 of JAXGGA010002104.1, read as the reverse complement.
ATTTTTAAAAACCGTTTTAGTATGTTCTTTCTCTTGTATTTTGTCATTTTTCCTGAAGTTTTGATAAGGTTTGATAAAAAAACTCTGCGTGTTATGAGCAAAAACCCTTCAAATAAAATTGCCGTTTTTTAAAAAATGTTTCATATCTTCGGAAGTAAGAGTGGTACGTTCATTTGAATTTGTACAGTAATTATACATAGTATGCTAATTAATTACTGAAATGCATAGCTTATTCCGAGCTATTTTCAAAGAGTTATGGTCAAAAAGCGGTTATTCTTTCGACCCCCCTTCTTATCGTCCCCCAAATGCAAGGGTAATTTAATTTCAACTTGGAAATGTTCGGTGAAGCCTATATTTTGTATGACTAAAGTTAAAGAACAATTGATCACTTATTTCTCCAGCTATATGTAAAAATGTGAATTTTTGAAAGTGTCCGGATACTTTTGGCCACCTAGTGTATCTTAACCCTTCACTGCGCGATTTTTAATATTTTCATGAAAAAAATCATATGTTGCCTTTTAAATAGCCTGAGTTCAGGAAAAATGAAGAAAAAAATTAATCTTAAAAATTTGTGCCTAAAATAATATTTTAACTGTTTGTTCCACGTATGACACAAAGCACTTAGTAGAAGCTTATACCGATAAGTGTAATCTACAATGTGTTTTGTGCCATACGTGGAACCAACAACTTTACCCACTAAGTACAGCATTTATATCTAAACATTTTTAGAACAAAGGAAATAATGATTAAGTACACTTCTTACTGTAATGAAGACATTCTATGTTTCAAAAGCAAGAACTGTAATACCTAGACTAGTGCATAAAAATCACACTAAACTGTTATAGCAATGTTCCAGAAGGGGCACAAAGCTCAGTTTAACTGCATTTAAAAGTCATAGGAATATATGAGGGTTTATTTGGTTTGTGCTAGATCAGGCACACCATGCAGTGAAGGGTTAAATCACCTCAATATGGCGTAGTCAATCCTTAGATTTGCGTATTTGACGTACCATTTTTCATTTTAATGAAACTTTAAGTATTGGTTCAAACCCCGTTTTGCTTAAAAATTAACCACTTAATTTCTAAATTCAACCAGCTTTTTCCGGAAACATTTGACAAGCAGTTTGTTTTGATTTATTCTATTTGGCGGAACCATGTCAAAGCATTTTGAAATAGTGCCGGGAAATGATCGCGCACACGTTTTAATAAAAACATTAGCTGCCAGGACAGCTAGATTAGCTTCCTGCGGTATGTTGATGTATAACGTCCCCCTCCCCTAACTTTTACCTCATTCTAATGCTATATTATTTGATATAATTTAATGTTCATATGATTCTGATCTTTCTAGCATACTGGTGACAGGGTCTTACGAAATGAGACTTAATTTAAGAAAGTGCAAACGCTGAGGTTTTGAAACTAGTTATACACTGGTTTGAGGATTCAAGTGGTGACTGGTTGCTAAGTAAATGTTGTTCACTTGATAGTATAACATCCTGAACTTTCAATATTTTTCAAACAAAGCCATAAAATGATGACTGCAAATGCCGAGCATTAGAACTTAATCCCTTTGTCTTCGCCCTCTCTAGTAGCGAAATGTGGGGCAAAGTGACATGGTAAAATATCTTCACAGTTTGCAACGTCACCTATTTAGCAGTATTTTGACTAAGTTCCTAGATATATAGTTGATTCCTGTCAAGAAATACATAGCTCTAAAGATCAACGAAAAAATTTTTACAAGTCCGTTTAAAATTTTATACCTTTATTGTAATATTCGTAGTTTTTCAAAAATATTTCTTGTTATTATAAAATGAGAATTTTTTTGCAATTATCATGTTAACTATTAACTGAGATCTACTGATGTCCAGGGTCCCCTAATTTAAGTTTATATTAGGTATATTTTGATTTTAAATGATCCATGCAATTTGTCAAGTGCACGAGGGTCAAAGTGAAATAGGGTATTTCGTTTGTTTATGCATTTATGTACTAAATCATGAACGTATTTCTTTATTCATTAATTTATTCACATTCTTTGACTTATTAATTCACTTATTTATTCATTCATTCACTTATTTTGGTATTCATTCTCTATTTCGTTCACTCATTTCTTTTTCTCATATATTAATTCATTCATTCATTTCTTTGTTCATTTATTCTATTATGTTTTCATTACAAATTACTTTTCCGTTTATTTACACATTCATTTGATGAATATTACTATAACTTATCAAATAGAAATTGCTTCATTACAAAAATATTGTATTTTTCACTTTGCCCATGGTTTTTTGGAGTGAAAACGTTCCACCTATTTTTGAAGATGCAATAAAACTGCCAAAAAGAAATAACATTTCATTGATAGTTACATTAGAAAATACACTATTCCTTTATTATGTGCACTGATTTTCAGAAAAAATTTTCATGTTATCTTAACGATTTCACTTTGCCCCACATGCCCCTACTTTTTACAACATCCTCGTGATGGTAAAGTACAATACAACTATTTAAATGTTCAAATGTCATTGTAAGATTCGAGTCACATAAAGAAAAAACATTTTGTTTGAATCTACCACTGCGATTCTATAGAGATAAACTAGATGGTCTCACAAACAGTCATGTCCAGTGAGACCCCCCCCCCCCTCTAAAGAAAACTACTACTGTCTTCCTTGGATAACTGGGAATCTTTCTGTTTTCCTCAGAGCCCTCCATCACTTGCTACGAGCACGTTGTAGCATATTTTGTTCCAGAATTTTCTTGAGGGTCAAGTTGACAAATAATTTAGTCGTATGGATTGAAAGTGGACAGTTGATACGTTGTTCCACCAAAGTTTGTTTCTTAGCCACCGTATTAGTTTTTTCATTGCTGACAATTTCGCAACAAAACAATAAAATTATCACACTATAGAAAACGAATGTTGTTTTTACAGTATAATACAGCTAATTTTATGGTAATAAACTGTAAAAATTGCTAATTTTACAGTAATAAACTGAGAAATTGCTTATTTTACAGTGATAAACTGCAAAATTTCTCATTTTACAGTTTATTACCGTGCATTTTACGGTTTTAAAACTAGAACCTCTGCTGCCAGTAATATACTGTTGTTTTTACAGTATAATTCAGCTAAATTTTACGGCAATAAACTGCAAAATTTCTAACTTAACAGTAAGAAACTGTAAAATTGCTAGTTTTACAGTTTATTACGTCACAAAATATTTTAAGCAAAAGTCATATTGCTAAATCGTTTGCTCCTCATCAAATCCTTTGACATGAAAACCACCTACAAAAATTACGTTTTAACAGGGAAAACAGATGAATGCTTTCAAAAAGGTTTCGCAGCATTAATTTTATTCCAGTCTTCCGTCGGAGTGATTAGGAGAAAAAACCCTCCACGGTATTTTCCCAGTAGCTTTAAAGCTGTCCGGGGTTCTGCGTCAAATCCGATTACAAAATTTCTTCTCCACATTTTCTCTGAGAATTATTTCTCCTCTTCATTATACTCGACAGAAAATCCTTCTCTCGCTCTTCTTTTGATCGATTTTACGCGTTTGAAAATACAATCAAATTAATTTTTAAAGCGAGGATTTTTTTTTTGCTTCTTTTTTTTCTGAGAGCCATAAGGAACTTTCATCTTTTACATTGTACTTAAGGGTATATTAAAAGAGTACTATAATGGAATACACTTACATCGACATAAATAATCAGAATTTTTAAGCAAAAATAATATTTCTCATCCTTTCAGTTTGTTAATTAGTTCTTCCGTTAAATTCTCTCTTTTATAAAAATAGAAGAAAGTCAGCATAAGTGCAATACCTTTAATCCGGAAATCATGTATCTGCAGTGTAAGCGGTTGAATTTGAAATTACTTCTTTTGTTGAACGTATGTATTGATACGTTTGCTAAAAGATAATTCGTTTTTCTTAACTCGTATCCACTTAAATTTTGAGAAATTTATGATTAAGATCAATATTAAGCTTTACAATAAAACTCAAGAGGAGTACATTAAAATTAATGTAGTAGGGGGAAATTTTCGGTGCTACACTGTATTAAATATTACACTGGTCAACAGTGGTTTTGGTACCTAAGATTTCGGAGCTGATTTCTTATAAATTTGATGCCCTGAATTCAAATATGTCATTAGTTTTTGCCTATCAGCTCGAATTTTTAATGTATCAACAGTTTAGTGAATTATACATTATACTACACTGCGATGCAAAAGTTTAGATAAAATGCAAATATATGATTAAAAAGAAAACTACTCGGTGAAATGCTTTCAAATTTCTACTACAGGTAGACAATATGGTCTCAAATAAGTGTCTGGAGTTTCGACAAATATAAGCGAAATTAAAATCGGAAATTACAAAAGACATTTTTTTTCGTTGTTGTAAAAGTTTAGACAAAAGTCAGATTCTATGCAAATATCCCTTGAAACGTGATTGGTGGAAGGAAGGCGATACTTTTTTCTTCGACTATAAAGTTCAGCAATTGCTCAATGAAGAATAAAAATCCCGAAATCTCTGTAGTTCTCCTGTAAAGAAGATGAGAAAGTTTGGAAACCGAAATTTGAAAATGAACGTTCTTTACTAATTTTTCGTCTTTTAAAACAGCCTTAGTATGGTATTATGTTGTTTTTTACTTGATGAGGAGCAAATTCAGGCGCGCTTATCGATCAAAAAGGCCAACAAAAATTATATTTCTTAAGGATGAAGGAACTGAAAAAAAAACGACTCGAACTGACAATTCGCCCCTTAATCCTACAAAACTTCAACTTGAGTCAAAAACAGCACGTGACAGCATAAGTAGATGAACAACTGAATCGGGATGCATAAAAAAACAAAGAATTGTACTTGAACCTTTTCGGAAATAGTTTCCCAAATAAGCCAGATTTTAATGAGAAAGCAGCACATGTATCATATAGACTAAATAAAGAATGTTACTTTCTCCGATGAAGATTATTAAAATTTGGATCGCTTAGCTGGATTATAATTCTATTAGCGTGACTTCAGAAAAGATCTGATGATCACATGCTGTGCTGCTTTGACCATTAACATCTAGCTTATTTGGGACACTGTGTCCGAAAAGGCTCATGCACAATTCTTTGTTTCTTTAATGCATCCAAATTGAGTTGTTCATGTACTTATGCTATCACGTGCTGTTTTTGACGCAAGTTGAAGTTTTGTGGAATTAAGGTCCGAATCTTCAGTTCGAGCCATTTTTTCAATTCCTTCATCCTTAATATAGTTTTCTTTTTCTTTTTTTTTTTTTTTTTTTTTTCGATCGATACGCCTGTCTGAATTTGCTCTCCACGAAGTAAAAAACAATGTTCTACCATACTAGGACCGATTTAAAAGACGAAAACTAACAAAGTGCATTCATTTTCAAATTTCGGTTTCCAAACGTTGTCATCTTCTTTACACGAGAACTACAGAGATTTTGGGATTTTGATTATTTATTTAGCAATCTCTGCACTTTATAGTCAAAGAAAAAAGTCCCGCCTTACCTCCACCAATCACATTTCAAGGGATATTTGCATTCTGACTTTTGTCTAAACTTTTGCAAAAGTGAAAAATAAAATGTCTTTTGTAATTACCAATTTTCGTTTCGGTTAAATTTTTCAAAACTCCAGACACGTAGGTAGGACCATACTGTCTACCTGCAGTAGAAATTTGAAAGCATTTCGCCGAGAAGTTTTCTTTTTAATCATATATATGCATTTTGTCTAAACTTTTGCATCGCAGTGTATTTTAAAAGAAAAACCATGGTTTGAAGAAACAAATTAAACAAGTACTTTTTATTATATTGCACAGATATTATTTATTATACACAAAACTAAACAGAAAAAGTCATCCTCTAAACCAATTACTCACTGAACATTTCGGAAACTTCTTTTGCGTGACATTCTTGAATGTATTTCAGAACAATCCCGTGTTCTAGCAGTAATCTGCCAATAATACATGTGATTACTTTCAAAACAATTTGAATGAAAATATTTGACATGTTGTGACTGGTTGGTCCGACGGGCAGAAGTGCTATTGAATGCATTAAGTAAAAAGAACACATTATAGTTTTTTATTTTTAACTTCTATCATTTTGGTTTTTTTTAACTAGTTTTATTTTATTTAAGTTTTTATTTTTTCAACTTGAAATTTAACCAAAACCAAGCAAACGAAGAATGATCCCTTTTAAAGCTGGGTAGATCGCCGTCGTCTCCCATTATCTTTGTCTAGCGATCGTTAAAATTTTAAATGGAATGAAAATTTTAGAGCGGATAGGAAATTTTTTAAGGCAGATCGGTAGAAGGAGGGAACTATGTTTTTTTTAATCAAATTGGCTGATTTCCGCCAATTGGCTGAAGAATCACATGCATGTATGAGTATCCCATCTTCCTTAATAGCAATTCTCCATACATTTTATATCTTGGTGAAATCTTTCATAATGCTCCTCACTAATGTCGCCTAAATTATCAGGAAAACAGTCTAGGTGGCTGTGTAAATAGTGCACCTGAATGCCCATGTTACACCCAAGTGATCTGAAATTATTCAGCATCGCATTGACTAATTCAACATAGTTTTCAGCTTTGTGTTTACCCAGAAAATTTTGGACAACTGAAACAAATGAATTCCAGGCTCTTTGTTCAATCTCAATCATTGATTTTATGAAGTCAGGGTCTTTAATCAGCTGTCTTAGTTGTTGGCCATCAAATACTCCTGCTTTCATTTGTTCATACTCAGCTAAGGCATTTTTTCCCCTATACATGCAAAAACGTACATGGAAAGATGATTTTCTCTCTTGGAACTAAAGGATCATCGATAATCTTATTTTCCCTAACATTAATGTTTTCCCTCCTAGGCCACTCTTTTCTAACCCAGTGTTGCGTTTTGTCTCTGCTGCTATCCTAGAGGCACAAAAAAAAAAAGAAACAACCAAGGTCAACCAGTCAGTTATAATATATCTCATATCGTTAATCTTCTTTTTATAATAAATGAATTAAAATAATAATTATTTTTTTAAACAATGATTAGTTATTTCATAAATATTATTATTTTAAATTCAAATGGTTACAAAAGAATACTGACAATAAGGAAAATATACAAGAATCTATCCCTGTACAAATTTTACAACACTCATACTTGAAAGTATTAAATAGAAAAAAAACATTGATAGATAAGTCAATTTACCCAACAATCTAGAGCTGATACAGAAAAACGGCTTTCATATTTAGATTCAGCAAATAAAAATAGAATTAAAATCAGCTCAAAGATCCTAGGCACCAAAAAAAATTTTTTTTTTTTGTAGGCCTGTGTTATTTGTTTAACATTACACATTATCTTATTTTGTCCACCACTCTCTCCATTTCTCCCAAACCTACTGAAAACGATAGTTAAGGATTGCTTTTGATTAAACCATTCTATTATTCTTCTGAAAGTAAAACCATTTTTCCCAGATGTTTAATATTTCTCTTTTTTTTTCACATTTAAAAAGTGGTTTAAATGTATGAGCCACTTTTCTCACACTATGATCCAAAAATAGCCCACAAGTTACAATTTACTTAAACAAAAATAAATCCAAAATCATTGAAAGTAATTTCTAATCCATATAACATTCGAATAATCTGAATATATGTAATACACCGCCAACTCAGTCATTTCCATCCATGGACTGCAGTTTCGTGCAGTCCATGGATGGAAATAACCAAGTTGGCGGTGTATTGCATGTTCCTGCCTTAGCCCTTGCTTAAGGGCGGTTACTCACTACTTTATAATCTAAACATAGTATAAATCTCATCAGATGACTTTCAATGAATGAGAAATTAATCGATTCCAATTGCAAAAATAGGAGTGGAAAACGCTGGTTTGATTTCTAACCGCAATTATTGACGGTGTGCCAGTACAAGAATTTTCTTGTTTCAGGAGCTGAATCAACTTTCAGCGACTTGTTATCAGAGACATGCTGTGTAGCTAACTTCTGCATGTCAAAACAGTACATATGCATTACAGTAAATTTCGTGATTTGCCTGTGCATGAATTCATGGACTTTATTACAAATTATGTTAGTGCAGGGCCTGAGTTAATGATACGTTATTAGTAGAAATAGTAATAACAAGTTCTAGAATCAGAAATCAAGACATTGCTTATTGAAATATATCTATGAAGAATTTGTGTGTCACTTAAAGCAGAAAGATATCGTTTTAATTTTAATTATTAAAAAAAAGTCTACATATTTCACAAATACGAATTAATGAAATCCTTGCACTTACTAAAATCTTAGAAATAAATGGCTTAATAAGTTATTTCACTAATTTGATAAAAATGTTTATGCAAACCGCCTTTTAGCCTCGAAAAAAATTGTGCAGATGATTAATTAAGCAAACTGGAAACATTATTAGAACATTTCCTATTTTTATCTTCTTATTCCAAATTACTTCTATCTGAAAGATCTCGGAAATACCAAAAAATGACAATAATTAAGACATTTTAGCTCATCTTTTTGATACGCTTTAAAAATGTAACTTTTCCGATTACTTTCGCCTTTGTTTCGATAGAGAAAAATATCATTATTTCGAATCGGCGGTAATTGAATTTACTTCGTGAAGAAAAAAAAAATGCCCTCAATACTTACCGTGTCGATTGCCATTTAAAGAATTTAATCGACAAGGGGTATATCTGCATACGCAGAGGGAAAAACAAAACGAATTGTTATTCAACTCCTTTTGATTAAAGATGGGAAACATTTACCCGGTTTTTGAGATGTTTTATTCGGTTACCACATTGAAAGGTTGCTATTTTTGAGTAATACTATTCATTTCTTCAATAATTCCATTAAAATGCAGCAAACGTGTGCTCTCTCCACACGAAATTGGTTGATACTTTTATTACTTTTGTACTGATTATTGATAGCGATGATTTTGTGATTTTGTTTAAACATCTTGTAGATAAGCAATACACCGCCAACTCGGCTGTTTCAATCCATGGACTGCAGTTTCGCGCTTATTGTGCGCTCATCAGCATGGAATACGAAACTAGTCGAGTTGGAGGCAAAAAATCCTGTTTTAAAGCAAAGAGAGCGAAAAAAACTGGTAGCTAATGCGAAATTAGAATACCTGCGAGCCACCGCACATGAGAACGGTACAACTCGTAAATTTTAACACAGAGATCGGGTATAAATGGGCGGTGTATTGCCTGTTCCTGCCTTAGCCCTTGCTTTGGGGACTCGCTGCTTTATACTATATTATATTAAGTAAATGTTTTTTGCGAACTTATTTTTCATAAAATTAAACTATTTTAAAATGATTTGCTTAAAATTGATCACAGATGTCTTCTGTAATGTTACTTTGCAAAAGTAAAGCCAAGTATGGTCGTATTTTGCTCACATATCTGCAAAATATCCAATAAACAGGACGTTAAATAACTTAATAAATATGGCCACGCAGAACTATTTTAAGCCTAAAATGTATGTGAACCATTCCAAGTAAAAGTTTTAAGCAGATAAAAAATTTAAAAAATTGTTAAAAAACCTTGGGCATAAATGGGTTAACTACAACGAGTTTTCTCGTGACCTCTGTATGTACGTATGTATGTATGTCCAATAACTCAAAAAATGTATGCCGTAGAAGATTCTAGTTCGGGATATAGGCTCTGAAGGGTGTCTTAGGGTGCAGCGAAAAAAACAAAGTTTTTATTTTCGAATCGTAATAGTGCGGAAAAGTTGCGATTGGTGAAAACTTACAAAACAAAACAAAAATTTTTGAAATCGGATAATATCTTCCAATCCCGCAACGAGTCTGAAATTTTGAAAAAATGAACATTTTCATGTGTTTTTAGGGAATTTTTTTAAATTTTTGTTTCAATGTTTTTTTAATGCTCTTGGATGGAAAAGTTACGATTGGTGAAGAGTTTTGAAATTTTGACTTATTGAGATCGAATAATACCTTCTGGTCCAGGAACAAGCGAGAAAAAAACAAAAAAGTGGATATTTTTAGCTTTTTTTCGGGGGGGGGGATTAAAAAAAGTTTTAAAAACTGTTCTCTTTTTTTTTCTTCTTTTTTACCCGGTATCATAGCGTAAAGAATTTTAAAAAGCACTATATAACTCTTAAACATTATTTTTTTCTGGATTTTTTAGGTATCTTCTAAACATGCAAAACTACCATTCTTTACTACAATGAAACATTTTCAAATAATAGAAACTGTTACCTAACCTGACTGACTACCCACAGAATCCTTTAACACTAATTTAATTAAAAACTCATTTTTGTTCGGTCTTTAAAATTAAACCTAGTTAGGTTAGGTAGTGTATACATGTAGAATGAGACTGCAAAAGGCAATTAAAAATTAAGAAACTAACATATAATGAGGTAGGTATTAAAATAGTTTACCGTTTAGAGATAAAAAAATATTGTTCATCTTATGAGTGAGTATTTTTTTCAGTGGATCTTTGTACTGAAAAAGTTCAACAAATTTAATTAATAGGCATGGTTTAAAAATTTTATGTAAATGTTATCTATTATTTTTTGCTTTTTAGTTGCTTTAAGTTTGCTTTAAGGTTGTGTTGGTTCCTACAGTAACACAGTCCCAAGCAAAGAGGTGCAAGGTGTAACAAAAATTAAGGATTGGAAAGCATTTGACAAGGAGAGGGCACTGCGGGAAAGGCCTGCCCCACACACCCCCATTAGCTTTATGCAAAAAATATTAAAACATGTTATCATGAAAACTGATCATTTGAAACACGATTGAAGAGAAACTTGTGCTTAAAAGGTTACCGTAGATCATCTAGGTGATGATTTTGGAAAACATTTGATGTGAAAGCTATAATTATAATGAATTTATTAGTCTAGAAGACAAAACAAATCTTAGATATTGTTGATTTCTAATTTTTAGTACACAAAATTATTTTTAAATAAAAAACAAAACTGCCATTGAATACATAATATTTACGTACAACTTCTTACCCATACCTATTAATTAAATTTGTTCAACTTTTTCAGTACAAAAATCCACTGAACAAAACACTCACTCATAAGATGAACAATATGTTTTATCTTTAAACGATAAACTATTTTAATGCGTACCTCATTATATGTTAGTTTCTTAATTTTTAATTGCCTTTTGCAGTCTCATTTTATACACTACTTAACCTAACTAGGTTTAATTTTAAAGACTGAATAAGAATTAGTTTTAAATTAAATTAATGTTAAAGGATTCTGTGGGTAATCAGTTAGGTTAGGTAACAGTTTATAGAAGGCACAGACTTCAAAAGGCGGTAAAGAAATTGTATGTAATTAGTTAGGCATTAAAATTGTTTATAGTGTAGTGATTAAAATTAGCGTTTATTTTGCGCATGGGTGTTTTATTTAGTGGGTTTTTGTACTGGATTGTAGAAATTTTGGAAAACATTTTATAATTTTCGATTATTTAAAAATATTTCATTGTTGTAAAGAATGGTAGTTTTGCATGTTTAGAAGATACCTAAAAAATCAAGAAAAAAATTTAAGTTTACGACGAATATAGTTCTTTTTAAAATTCTTTACGCTATGATACCAGGGAAAAAAGAAGAAAAAAATACGAGAAATTTTTTTAAAAAAATTTTAATCCCCCCCCCCCCAAAAAAAAAGCTGAATATTTCCAATTTTTTGGTTTTTCGGACTTGCTCCTGGATCAGTAGGTATTATTTGATCTCAATATATATTTTTTTAAATTTCAGAAGGCTTCATCAATCGTAACTTTTCCGTCCAAGAGCATTAAAATAAAACATTGAAACAAAAATTTTAAAAAATCGCTAAAAACACATGAAAATGTTCATTTTTTCAAAATTTCAGGCTCGTTGCGGTATCGGAAGATATTATCCGATTTCAAAAAATTTTGTTTTGTTTTGTTTTGTAAGTCTTCACCAATCGCAACTTTTCCGCACTATTACGATTCGAAAATAAAAGCTTTCTTTTTTTCGCTCCACCTTAGTGTCTAGTTGAGCACCTCTCCTTGTGGTTGCATTCGAATGTTCCCAAGGGGGTCTTTTTGCCCCTTTTTGGGGGTAAATCAGTGTTAATTTCAATGCAGACAAAAGTGATATGAATGGGCGCGAACACTTGGCGATATATCGCCAAGCTTTTGGTCACCAAGTGTCTGACGTCAACTTGACGAAATATCACCAAATTTGTCGACAATAATGATGTTTGAATGATGAAGTTTGAATTTGAGTTCAATTTGAGGCTATTGGCGATATTTTGTGAAAAATCTATTGAATAATGTTAAAACTGGCTATAACACAAGTCTGCAACCACAAAACTGTATGAGGTATTTTGACTGTTTTTTATGTTTTTCGGTGTGCTGAATTCGAAAATGACCTCAGTTTTTATCCATCACGTACAGTTTTTTTCTCAAAACATGTGTACTAAGTTGTGGTAATGTACGATTTTGCCTTACATAACTGATATACTAATTTATGATTTAAAAAATTTGTTTACTACAAATAGTTTTTCTTATTTGTTTCTTAGATATACAAAGAGTACCCACAGTTGTAAAAACTTGGAAAAAAAGGAGAGAGCAAGGTTAAGGGTTTGAAAGGGGAATGTGCAAACATGACTACTACACTCGCCTATAAAGCCAAATTGATGAGGTTTAAGCATCAAATCTGAGTTCTTGGAATTTTCAGGATTGTATCAAAATGAAGGTGATAGTGATAAGACAATAAAGGTGGTAAGAATTGTAATGGGATATATATATATATATATATATATATATATATATATATATATATATATATATATATATATATATATATATATATATATATATATATATATATATATATGTATATATATATATATATATATATATATATATTGTTTTTGTTTTTCGTTGGATTCGTTTATTAACAGTTGATTTGTGTTGATGTTTCTTCCTTTTTAATTTATTCCCCTTCCTTATCGAGTCCAGAAACATAAAATTCGAATGAGAAAAATTGCTGCCATGGTGCATTTTCTTTATCAAGATGACACCCCTTTTAAAATAGAACCTCTTAAAGGTACTAGCTGCTAGTCGCGGTTTTCTAGGCTGGACAGTATTGAGTTGATCGTGAAAAGGTTTTTTTTCCCCTCTTCACATTAAATTAGAACTGATGAAGCAATTTTTCAAGTCTTCATTAAAAGATGGAGACTTTTTCAAATATGTTTGTTCGAACAATTCGAAATTGTCTGAAGTTAATTTAAAAGAGGGAATATTCACTTGACCTGACATACGCAAACTTTTATCTGAATCATTGTTTTTTGAATTAATGAATGAAACTGAAAAAGAAGCCTGGAACTCATTCAAGGATGTGGTACAAAAGTTTTTGAGGAGTAACAGAAACTCTCGCTAGAAAAAAAAATCAAGAAGATTTCGGCAGCATAAGAAGCTCAGCACTGCAGCATGAGTTTAAAAGTCCATTTTCTACATTCACATGTAGACTTTTCCCGAAAACCACGTTAGCTCTAGTGAGGCACAGGGTGCAAGATTTCCTCAAGATGTGAAAGACACAGAGAGACTTTACCAAGGAAGATGGGACGTAAATATGATGTCAGACTACTGTTGGGTACTCAGGCAGGAACCATCAAATTCCAACCAGCGAAAGCGCACCAGGAGGAGCATCAATGAAAAGAAAAAAAAAAGGTTTTACCGTGAAAAGGAGTAAACACTAAATGTGATCCACTTTTTAGAATGTGCTGTAATGAGTACAAAAATTGTACGGCTTTTTTTTTTTTTCCAATAAGTACACGGTTATCTTTTTAACTTTTTTTTTTGGCTTTGACAATTAAGCCCTCACGTGTTGCAAAAAATCTGTACGTGACGGAAAAAAATGAAGCTCATATTCGGATTCAGCACACCGAGAAACATTAAAATCAGTCAAAACATCCCATGCATCTGTTCGAATTTTTTTTTTGCAGACCTGTGTAATTAGAAGATCAGTCATTGTAAAACATTTTTTTGCATTGTTTTTTCGGAAAACTAGGATTGTGAATGTTTGAATTGTTATTATGCTAACTCTAAGCACTATTTTAACACTTGAGGCATCAACTAAGAAATTTACACATAAAAGGAAGTAGTGTGAGGCCCATACCAGATTTTTTTAACCAAAATTTAAAAAAAAAATGCTAATAAACTTCAATAAAACAATTTTAAACATGTGTCTAGTAACACATTAATAAATAGTGGATGTTTTTGTTTCATTTGATAAAACAAAGCATTATACAGGTTTTTGTACATGAAAGAGACAAGAGTGCAAATCCTGGACTCCCCTCCGACCTTAGCCCCAACAGTCTACAATATTCAATTCCGAATGGAACTCTCTCCAAGACCATTTTTTTAGACTTTGGTTTCTTGGCGCCTGTTGAGGATAGGAGCAATGCTTGGTTAGTAAATTAGTTGAGCGACAGAATGACACCCTAAGCTTTATAAAGTACGGATCTAAGTGAAATTCTAAAATCACTTTCAATGTTTAGCACAAAAGTATTCAAATGCAACAACTAATATGGGACTAATTTTTTGTTTTAAATGTTGTAGTTAACTTCGTAAGAGGGAATAACAAACCGTACGTAATCTTATATTCTTGAATCCACTGGTATGCTTATCTTAAATGCATCAAAGTTTATCAGCTATGGGTATTTACTCAATTTTTAAATTAATATTTTCTCTAAAACCGAATTAACATTACATATTGCAAGGGAAGTTTTTTGTACTAGTTCCCTCTAACATCGTCTAAAAACATCTCCACTACTTATTGTGTTGGCTTACATAAAAAGAATTACTCGCCATGGGAATTGGGAAATAGTATTAGCAAACAGACAGAGAAAAATAAAATAGAACCTAATTTGATCAGAAAGTGACAATTTCAAAAATAAAATATGCTAATTATATTTTCTGGTTGTTTGAAAGTGATAGTTGCCATAAGTGAGCTGCCAAAATGAAATATGGTAATTTTGCTATAAATTGAATTTAATATTTCATTAAAATAGATAAGTGATTTTAGACAGGAAATTTATTTTTCAACAGCAGAAAACAGAAAGTTCTAAGAGTAATTAAACAAATTAACCACTAAAGGACAAATTTGCTATCATTTTTTTATCTTTCTTCTTTTCTTTTTTGTCTTTATATAGTTATTTATTTTATCTTTTTATTACAACATTAGAACAGTGAATCACAACAAATATTGTGTTTACGTAGTTTTTTTAATTGATTGCGCTTTTAGAGTACTTTCACATTAATCTACATTACATAGGATATTTTCTTCATAATACTTTTTTCTGCAATTATTATGTTTATAAAATTGGTCTAAGACTGGTCGACCGGAAAGGCGAGTATTTAAGAGATACAAAAACAACAAAAAACGAGCGAATATTGTAATTTAATACGCATACGAGATCGATTTTTGACATAGAAAGTAAGGAATAACAATTTGAAAAAGAACAAATTAAAGTTCAAGAGCGTTCTCCTGACACCTCGGTTATATATTAAGTAAGTATGTAATCACTCATCACCAAGATGGAGGATTTTTAAATTTTTTCTTTTCTTTTAAATGCCAGTGTCTCTAATTATCTCAAATTCCAATTATAAAAAGAAAATATTTTCATGCAAAATGTACTTGTTTTTTTGATAAGTTCGTCAATGGTCAT
Source organism: Uloborus plumipes (assembly GCA_038373865.1). NCBI lineage: Eukaryota > Metazoa > Arthropoda > Arachnida > Araneae > Uloboridae > Uloborus > Uloborus plumipes. Next base: position 105,861 of record JAXGGA010002104.1, on the reverse strand, counting down.
AGCTAAGTATTAACCCTCAAATACCTATCAATTTTTCCCGAAAACGAAGGGGGGGGGGAGGAGAAAAGTAAAAAAAAAGAAAACTGATTTTAATTAATTAATTTATTTATTGTTTGAGTTTAATAGTGATCGAATAAAATCATTTTATTACAAAAATTTTACTTCAAACTTAAAGGTGGTATTTATATTTTCAATAATACTGGAGTTCACTTTTAAGAAAGAAAAAAAAAGGGGGGGGGACGATAGGCGACAGTCAATCCCTTGAAGAGGGCGATTTACTTGAAAAGATTGAGAACCACTGAACCAAGACAACTTATGAAAAAAAAATTCAATCAGTTATGGAGGCTTCTTAAATCCCGGGTAACATCACAAATTTTCGAATCATCATTACCATATCAAAATGTAAAAGTAAAAAAAGGAATAGAATGAATAACCTCTTGGTTCATTTGGATCTCATAGTTTCAAATTCACATAACTACAAATCTCTAGAAAACTGGACTTACTGTCTGATCTTCTTAGGTAAAACCTTTCTCGTATTTACGCATGCGTCAGGTCTCCTGTGATCTTACCAAAATAGGGGTACCAGCTCTGTAACGCATTAACAACGCATGCACGATCATTTTAAAACAATGCACATAATAATATTTCCTTCCAGTCTGGAGAAAACAAACCGGAGGCCTTAAAACTTGAATGCATCTCGTATTATCTTCAGTGGATTACATCCCACTATGGAGTTCCTTGTAATGATGCTGCTGACTGTTTGATCAAAAAGAGCTCTTCAATCCTTCAAATACCAAGTGCGGAACTGTACAATTTGAATCAATGAAACTGTACATGCATAAAATTATGAGGATAGCATCTTATCAAGAACTAATTTGCCTGAACATTCATTAACTGTTCGGCAATGTTCTAGATGTTTCAAAAAAGGAAACTGCTGCTTCTTTTCGCCTAGCACTGAACCGTGATTGTCTTTTAAAAGCTGGTTTTTAGAGTCGGAGTCTTTCTAATGCCTTGCCCTTCTCTATGATCTTTCTCTTACAAGGATAAAATGGATACTTCCCCTTATTCCATAGTACACTGTATTGCCATTTTTTTCTGGAAGCATGTAAAGACTGTATGGCAAACGAGAGAACCTGCGAGAAAATAATAAGCTTTTGTTTTATTTATTTTTAAATTTAAACTTTATTTGCCTGCCACTGAAAAATAAAGAAAGGGAATTGAATTACGTTTGGAATAGTAGAAAACTTTTGATAAAACAATATTTACATTTATTTTTATATCTGTAGAAATTAATAGGCCAAAAAAGTAATAGCAAACATTGCTTAGTGACCTTTTTAATTTTATTTATTAGTTCTTAACTAAATTTTTACTTTTAATACTGTCGATATTGAGTGATGACACATTGCTATTTATTTTCGTTTTGGGCCTTAGACGTCATATAGACCTTATTCTAAAGTGGACTCAAAGTCTGCGACAGGGCGTCCCGGTGCCTCACTACTCGTTATCTACACCGGCCCCTACTTCGTCACCTAGCAGAATTTAGTGGCGAAGGAGCACACAAGCACGACCGCCAAAACACACCGATCTTACCAAAATAGGGGTGATAGGTAAGATAACAATAAGAGGAAGAATAATAAGAAGCACTTTAAGCCGTATCAAACAACGTGGAGCGATCCTAGCTTCAAATACACAGTTTAGTTGAATATGTTAAAAGGATATAGCAAGTGCAAGTTTTAAGTTGAAAACTTTGGCAAAAAAAAGTTCTCACTCTGACAACCCATCACCACTTTTTTAAATGGAATGGTTTATGAGTGCTAGGCGTGGTTTTCAAGGACGGACAGTAGTACTGTTTTGAGGACAATTACTGCATATTTCATCGTTTTTTTTTCTCATGCTTGTCTAATGTTATGTGTACTCCATGAAAAATATCTTTATTTGTTTGTAATTTGTATGAAAGGCCTCAATACATTGCGTAAATGCAAAAGTTTTACATTCGTATTTTGAAAAAGGTTATTTAGTGACATTCTGGAAACAACTGTTTTCTGTAATCGAGAATTTTCAGGCTATATACAGTTGACTCTCGATATCTTGACTTTACCCGAATTTCCTCTTATGTCGAAGTTTTTGATTGGTCCCAAATTGCTGTAAATGTCGTAGAATGGAATTTTTCCCCGTTGACTCGAAGTCACCCGGAAAGTTCCCACTCACGACCCATCACCCCTTTTTTAAGTGGAATGGTTCCCGAGTGCTAGGCGCGGTTTTCACGGACGGACTATACATCTAGTTTTCTAGTAATTGTACAGCTTCGTAATGCTGCTTAAGAAGGGGCTGTATCGTTACTAGAAAAGTTTACGGAATCCCTGTTTCCAAGTATTCCATTTTAAAGTAGAACTGCAGTGATTTTTTTAAATGCTGCGTATAGGTAGTACAAATTTCCTCCCCGTCAAGTTGTGGACAGTTCAAGATATGATTAGAGGATGCTTGATGTTGGTGGCATTTAGAGCAGAGACGGTAAATCTTATGAATCGACAGATAGAAATAAACGCCTTTTACTGAATGCTTCAATTTTTTTGGCAATAGTTACTTGGTGTACTAGGGTGCACCTACCAGTGAAAGAACACCTCGTAGTTTTGTTAAAAAATATTTTTTTTTCAAAAATTTTTCTTAGCTGAATTTGCAGTAGTTACTTCCTTCTAAACATTTCCACAGAAAAAAACGCCAAGAAAATATACTGTATTTGTCAACTGGTTGGTAGACGAAATGAAATAATGCAGACTTGTTACAAACCCAATAACTCTTTTGATATTACATTTGAAAAAATGCCTGATATGCGCAAATTTCTATTAAGTATGATTTAACATTTAGTAATTTTAATCAATTACGTGAATTGGATTTTTTGATGGGGGGGGGAGGAATAGTGTGCATTTCATTTATGATTCTCCGTTAACCACGTACCTACTTCTTTAGTAGAAAGTATTCAGAATTGCATTTTCTTTACAATCAAATTTCGACAAATAAGACTTTTTTCTAATTAAAAATTCAATCAAGTGTAACGTAATTAACACGCATGTTTTCGTTTCCCTTGTCAATTCTCTTTAAATCTTAAGAAACACCTTCTTTATTAGGGTGAATGCATTTGTAAAGTTATCCACTTTAACAATAAGTTTGCGATATTTTTATTCTGGTTGGAAAAAATGTTTGAGGAATGAAATCGAGTTCATCAGACAATTTCTGTGGACCGAATCAATTTGAACAAATTCTAAATAATAAAATAATAAAGATAAAAGAAAAATAAAATAGGAAAAAAGGGTTAATCAGTTTCCTATTAGTAACAGCAATCATTATTTCAAATTGATCTTACGATGAACACAGCATCAACAAATTTTCAATTAACAGTGAATCTCTTTTTTGTTCTCAATTTGTTCCCTAAGAAAACAACTTATTTTTCAGTAATGAAAAGGTAGTTTGAGCTATTCTAAAAAGAGAAGTTTTCTACTTTAGAATACGAAACCGAAATAGGAGTAAAAAGGAAGTTTTTTTTTTTTTCTCTAAATTTAAATTTAATCAGCATAGCCTTAAGAAAAGGAATAAAGAAATTCAAGTAAGAGTGAAAGTTTTGGTAGGTTTTTTTTCTTTTAGTTTTAAACAGCGTATACAAGACCAAGAAATGTGAATTCACTATTTTGGAAAAATATCTTAATAGGAAATGAGAAAAAATATTTTTCTTTTGTTTTCAAAAGTTGAGATTCCAGCCTTTTTCAAATATTATTTTAACTTTTTTCCTTACTGAGTCTATTAAAATTAATGCAGAGTAAAATTAAAGTATTTTTTTCTCTCTTCTACAACTAACATATCCTCACGAATGTCATATCTGAAAGTTTTTGATTTTCGTAGGATTTTGACCATTCCTTGAGAACTACAGTTAGGTCTTAAATTTGAAAATAAATATATACGTATTATATATGTAATGAGCGAGTAGATTCTAGCAGCCAATATTCAAGCTGCATTGATGCCTAATATTCTATCATTCTTAAAAGCTATTTTATTCTTAATTCATTTTGCTTACATTTTTAATGTATTTTATTAATACACGTTAAGTGTTTTTAATGAAGTATGTTTGATTCGTCAACTAACATATACTGAGTCAAAAGCTCTACAAGTAATTCGTAATAAACAGCATGCAAGCAATTCGTGATAAACCATTGCCTATTTCTATGGATCTACCTGGATCTGAAATTTTGTTTAAATCATTTCATTACAGCCATGCTTAATGACAAAAATAATAATAATAATAATAATAAAGTTTAAATAAAGCACCCTCCTTGCAGGCATTGAATTCAGCACTTGACCCCAATGGACATCCCAGCTTTTGATACCAACTTAAATAACATTAACTATGGCTTAATGATATAAATAAGTTTCTGTTTAATTTATAGATCACAGTAAACTGTGGAAAAAAACTTTTATATTAACACCACACTCCTCTCTATAATATTAACTAATATCATTATTTGAATATGAAATGTGTATCCAAAAAATAAGCTACTTAATCACAAAATATTTTTATGATAATTTCTCTAATAATTAGCGGCAGCTGCGTATTTGCATATGTGGTCTATAATTTTACTCTTTAGTACACTATTATGTATGGTCATAAACCGTATGGTTTAGAACTATATATAATAGTACCTATGTGACATAGTATTACTCTTCTAAACTAGAAACATATTTTATGAGTCACAGGGTTGCATCGTTAATGCTTACAAAACCTATTATATAATTGCAGTAAATCCCACGTCTTTATGAACTTGATTTGAATAAATTACTCCATTTCTTTTGCTTGCAAAAGTTTCACTCCATAAATATAATCAGAAAGTTTTAATGAATATTTTTTTTTCATCAGTATACTAAAAATACATATGGCTCCTAATTAAAACTACAATCATGCCTTTTCCAAGAAAATGCTCCTCAACGAAGACGAAAGAGAAAAAAAAACGTTATCCACAAATTAAGCTTTTTTTTCCTCCTTTCGAATTAAATAAATTGTTCCTGGTATCAAATGTCTTCCGTTTGCAATCTGTTTTTTTTTTTTTTCATTCCTCGGCATCAATATTCATCATGTGAAGTTTAATTAAGCGAGTAAACACGCCATTTATTCAAAAATGTAATTTTACGTAAATATCGAAAACAAAACAAGAAAAAAAGTCATCGATAATCTTCATGCATAATACATGAGACCCTTTATATTTTATCAACAATTTCTTCTTGAAAAGGCAAAAGAAAAAAAAGGGGAGAAAATTAAACTATATACAGAAGGGGGTGAAATTTGTTTACAGTTAGCTGCGAAAGAATTCAATTTTTGTCAGAAAAAAACTTGAGATAGGAAATAATTATTTGTTATTAGATCTGATAGCTGTTTTTTGGCTTAAAGAAATAAAACGTTATTTCCTAGAGCCGGTAAAAATTCCACTTTTAATGTAAGTAGATTAAGTAACAACTTTTATTTCTTTTGGGGTAAAACTTTCTATTTGAGGCAAAGCATAATACGATGATCTATCTGGTTTACATAATGCCGCTTCAAATGTTTAAAAACGTATTATTTTAAATTGAACTAACGCCATTGAAAACATTTGTTTCATGAAGCACCTTTTAGTATTTCTCACAAGCTTTCTCATTCATGCCAATATCTCTTTAAATGAAGGGCTTGGAAGATGAAGGGGTTATGTGACAAAATAGAAATTGCGAGTAATAGAAGTTCAAAGGTTTTTGTTGCAGCTATTTTGTTTTCTGGTTCTGCCGTTAGTGCGCGTATGAAATTGGTATAATGACATCGACTTTTGATATACCAAGTTTTATTTACTTACCTGTATCTATTGCTTTTCATTGTCCAGACTGCTCATTTTTTTAAATATAACATAGCCCCTTCATCCTATAAGCCCTTTAAATCTAAAGAATATGTGTGCCCTTTGTTTCTTAGAGTATCCTTATAAGCTTCATATCATTTGAAGACCCAGTGCATTTTTCACGAATTGGTATCCATTCTTTCATGTGACACCACTATCGGTTAACAAACATTACCACTTGAAAATGCAGACGACCAACTTCAAACAGTTGAATTTATGTGCGTCCTTCCGATGTTAAATGCATTACATATTTAACTTGATCGAGAACATCTAAGAGAACAAGATTCTAACGGACCTCATAATCGTTACACAAGAAGCTCTTCGCACGCTTTCTGTGGAAAACCAATGATGTGAACCATAGCAGTCATAAATTGGTGACCACTTATCGATACATCGCCAAGCCCTTTTGTCGCCAGCTTGGCAACTTATCATCAGTTTAGTGACAAAATCAGATGCCGAATCCGGTGTGATTATTTAGCTAGATTTCGGAAGAATCTGCATTAAAAATTTCAATATTTTGGGGACTATAGCAAATATTGTCAGTAAATGATTCCTCTGCAATTTATAGCGAAAATGTTAGGAAATTTCCCATTGAAAATGTAGCAACAGAATGATATTATTCACTTATAATAATTTTGCTCGTAACTAGCTTGCTATAATTTTCTCAATTTATTTGCTAGGCTTCCATAGATTTTTATTGATTTATTTATTTTATTTTATTTTATTTTTGTAAGGAATGCAAACTTTCAACTTAAAACCGTTTTACGGTTCATGTCAATATTTATCATTCATTTTTGAAAAACAAGAAAACTATCTTTTTTTTATAGATTTATTTATTTGAGAAATAACGGATATCATGACTTTCAAATCGTTAAAACAAACGTATGTACACCCTTGTGCAAACTAATTGAAACAAAATATTTTTTTCATGACTTTAACACCGGTATTCTCCACGCCGTTTTAACCGACGACGCTTAAGTTTTAAGCGAGGTTTAACACGAGGCTGCAAAAAAAAGCGTATTCTCCAGTCCGGCTTGGCGAAAAGATGCGTCATAACACGCTCTTTTTTGAGCTTCGCTTGTGCCCCCGACTTCGGCGGTTTAAGCGTGGGTCAAGCCAACGCCTCCTAAATACTAAATGCCAGAAACTTCCCGGTTTTTAGCACAGAGCAAGATTTCATTCTAGGTTCACGATACACTGCCATCTACCAGAGTTCTTCGAGAAAGAGAAATTAACGATTGGTTCCTTTTTTAAATTTAAATTTAAAAATCAACCAATCAAAAAATTTAACTCGAATATTGTTTGGATCCATCGCCAATAGCTGAAAAGTTCCCTTGGTTCACGATACACTGCCATCTACCGGAGTTCTTCCAAAAATTAACGATTGGTTCATTTCTGAATTTAAATTTAAAAATTAACCAATCGAAAAATAACAACGACATCATCGGATTGCCGCAAGGTGGCGTTTAATGTTGAACCCATCTCTACGGTAGCGAAGCAAATGTTATAGGCATTTAGTATTTAGGAGGCGTTGGTCAAGCGTAGATTTCCTTCCCACCATCCTTTTCTCGTAAACAAACATGGACGCCAGCCGTTTGGATAGTGTAGAACATTTTGAGTTGGACTTATTTGAGGAATAAAACAAGACTCAGAATCAGTTAAAATGAGAAATAATTAGCTAACTAATTTAAAAAAAGCCATTAAAATGCAGAATAAACCAGCAAATAAAACAAACTGCAAAATAACGTAAAAAATCGATCCGTCAAGTAAACATACATAAATAGATTTGAATGCCAAGTTGTAAAATAGTCGCCAACAAATTAACTTTTAATATTGTCTTTATTTATTCTCCGAACAGTTTTCTTTCGCAACGGAGATAACACAAGGGTTGCCGTAAATCTTAGATTGCCCAATTCTCGCCAAGCGAAAATTTTACTGGTCAGAAGATAATGTGACGTAAAATTAGGCTTGTAATTATTTTTTCTTAAAAACACGAAATATTATGTTTTAATTGATTGTTTTTGACTTGGAATTTTCCCAGCAAAAGTGCGGTGGACAGTATAATTACTATGCTCAGCCCCTTAATGCTAGACACCACATAGTGCAACCACTCAATTATGCGTTTATATTCTTCGTAATCTGTTAGGCTCAATAATAGTACTTTTATTTCGATAGCTGTAAAGTTGCTCTTTTGAGTCATCGTATTATTTATTTTACGAAAGATTCAAATAGAAGAGGAAAGATATATAAGCACGCTTCGCATAAAATGAGATAAACAAACAAAATCAAGCGGTTAAGGATGCAGTTAACAAATAGAAAATGTCACGTGAGTCATTATAGCCAATGGCGATTGCCGTTTCATTTCGACTTCAACTAACACTCCGCTCTCTTAAGCGGCTCTTAAAACGACTTGGAGAATACGCAAAACGTTTAATACGAGTTTTAGCTTAAAACTCGATTTGGATAGTCCGAGTGTTATCTCCGCGGTGAGATGGCATTGAGAATGCGGCCGTAAATGATCCCTTTATTCTTCACCAATTATGCTAAAATTAGTAAAAATATGGATGAGATACTTAAATCCTTCACCTATCATCAATTTCCACTAATCAGAAGCTGATCTACTGTTCGAAGGCACCGTATTGTACCCGTCGGCCAGCCTATAGGTTTATGAAGAAACAACTTCTGACCCCACCGATGAAGAAAAAACGGTACTTGTGGGTGTTAAAATATAAGAATTGCGCAGCTGAAAATTGGAGGAAAGGACTATTTAGTGACAAAATTAATTTCATTATCCAAGGTCAACGAAGTCAAGACGTACGAAGATCTTCAGGTGAAAGAATTCAGGATTGCCACATGAATCCATTTTCAAATTACCCTCAAAAGATGTTTTGGTGTTGTCTCGGTTACAATGGAGTTGGTTCCTTGCAGAATGTTGATGGTATGATGCATTCTGAGCAATTTATTGCTATTCTGGAAGTAAAATGCTTTACCAGTGTTGAAGGAACGATACCCACATGAAACGGAATTTTTCCAGTAGGATTTAGCCCCTTGTCATGCGTCCAAATGACCAAGAAATTCATGTCTGAGAACCAAATTGAGACATTTAAATAGCCTGAGCTCTCCTGATATCAATCCAATCGAGAATTTTTGGGCTATATGCAAAAATTGACTATTGCATGAGGACTGTTGAATTATGAAGAAGCTAATCACTGCGCTAATTCGTAGACACACATATTTCAAATGAGTGTAAAAAATTGATAGATTCCATGGCGAATCGTGTCCAAATGTTTACAAAGAGTTGTAGACATCATATTATGTTATAAAAACTTTTGGTTTTTTATAAATTTAAACAAAATGGTTCTTTCTTAGTTTTCTCAATTTTTCAAGTTTGTTTCAGTTAATTTGCACAATGGTGTATGTTTATATGTATACGAGAACAGTTTAGACAGGATTTAAGACTTATAATTGGATGGTGGTATGCAAAAACGGCTCAACCTACAAAAACCTGATTTTGAGATAATGGGCTTTAAAGTCAACAAACTCTGGCAAATCATGATCTCTGTATCAATATACCAATGATATGTTACCATGAACGCAATATTTAAACTTATTTTCTCATGTGTTTTTCAATAAAAAATGTCAAGTGTTTCTGTATAAAAAAATAAAAATGTTGGATGAATGCTTTTTGCTTTATAGGTTATTAAGGAATGGAGGGTTAAAATAATAAAGTAACCCACATTATTAATGATGAATCATGTGTTTTATTGATTAAAAAAAATGCTGTACAAAAAATCAGTCTTTCTGAAATTATTAAAATTGTTTAAAAGATATTAATCCTCAACTTCATCAATGTCTAAGTCCACATTTGAAACTCCAAAACCGTCAACATCATCTGAAAATTCCCCCTGTTAAGCAGTTCTCAAGAAATCATAAAAATATTTTAAGTCTTGTGGTACTAGCTTCAAAATTTCTTTGAGGTCTTTGATCTTTTCTTTTGACAGTGATTTACCCGTTAGCCATAAGGAATCCAACTGTATAATATCTTTAAAAGACTTGTGTTGTCGCGACCTTTCTTCTTTTTTTATTTATTTAAAGACTTTTTCTGTACTTGCTTCTGTCATGGTTTTCACGTTTTGCTTCCGGTTGCGGGGTTAAATCCACGCGTATTATATTAAGTAAATGTTTTTTGCGAACTTATTTTTCATAAAATTAAACTATTTTAAAATGATTTGCTTAAAATTGATCACAGATGTCTTCTGTAATGTTACTTTGCAAAAGTAAAGCCAAGTATGGTCGTATTTTGCTCACATATCTGCAAAATATCCAATAAACAGGACGTTAAATAACTTAATAAATATGGCCACGGAGAGCTATTTTAAGCCTAAAATGTATGTGAACCATTCCAAGTAAAAGTTTTAAGCAGATAAAAATTTTTAAAAATTGTTAAAATCCTTGGGCATAAATGGGTTAACTACGACGAGTTTTCTCGTGACCTCTGTATGTACGTATGTATGTATGTCCAATAACTCAAAAAATGTATGCCGTAGAAGATTCTAGCTCGGGATATAGGCTCTGAAGGGTGTCTTAGGGTGCAGCGAAAAAAAACAAAGTTTTTATTTTCGAATCGTAATAGTGCGGAAAAGTTGCGATTGGTGAAAACTTACAAAACAAAACAAAAATTTTTGAAATCGGATAATATCTTCCAATCCCGCAACGAGTCTGAAATTTTGAAAAAATGAACATTTTCATGTGTTTTTAGGGAATTTTTTAAAATTTTTGTTTTAATGTTTTTTTAATGCTCTTGGATGGAAAAGTTACGATTGGTGAAGCCTTTTGAAATTTTGACTTATTGAGATCGAATAATACCTTCTGGTCCAGGAACAAGCGAGAAAAAAACAAAAAAGTGGATATTTTTAGCTTTTTTTCGGGGGGGGGGGGGCAAAGTGGGGCAAGGTGTGACAAAAATTAAGGATTGGAAAGCATTTGATAAGGAGAGGGCACTGCGAGGAAGGCCTGCCCCACACACCCCCATTAGCTTTATGCAAAAAATATTAAAACATGTTATCATGAAAACTGAACATTTGAAACACGATTGAAGAGAAACTTGTGCTTAAAAGGTTACCGTAGAGCATCTAGGTGATGATTTTGGAAAACATTTGATGTGAAAGCTATAAATATAATGAATTTGTTAGTCTAGAAGACAAAACAAATTTTAGATATTGTTAATTTCTAATTTTTCATACACAAAATTATTTTTAAATAAAAAACAAAACCGCCATTGAATACATAATATTTACGTACAACTTCTTACCCATACCTATTAATTAAATTTATTCAACTTTTTCAGTACAAAAATCCACTGAACAAAACACTCACTCATAAGATGAACAATATGTTTTATCTTTAAACGATAAACTATTTTAATGCGTACCTCATTATATGCTAGTTTCTTAATTTTTAATTGCCTTTTGCAGTCTCATTTTATACACTACTTAACCAAACTAGGTTTAATTTTAAAGACTGAATAAAAATTAGTTTTAAATTAAATTAATGTTAAAGTATTCTGTGGGTAATCAGTTAGGTTAGGTAACAGTTTATAGAAGGCACAGACTTCAAAAGGCGGTAAAGAAATTGTATATAATTAGTTAGGCATTAAAATTGTTTATAGTGTAGTGATTAAAATTAGCGTTTATTTTGCGCATGGGTGTTTTATTTAGTGGGTTTTTGTACTGGATTGTAGAAATTTTGGAAAACATTTTATAATTTTCGATTATTTAAAAATATTTCATTGTTGTAAAGAATGGTAGTTTTGCATGTTTAGAAGATACCTAAAAAATCAAGAAAAAAATTAAAGTTTATGACGAATATAGTTCTTTGTAAAATTCTTTACGCTATGGTACCGGGGAAAAAAGAAGAAAAAAATACGAGAAATTTGTTTAAAAAAATTTTAATCCCTCCCCCCCCACCCACCCAAAAAAAGCTGAATACTTCCAATTTTTGGTTTTTCTGACTTGCTCCTGGATCAGTAAGTATTATTTGATCTCAATATATATTTTTTAAAATTTCAGAAGGCTTCATCAATCGTAACTTTTCCGTCCAAAAGCATTAAAATAAAACATTGAAACAAAAATTTTAAAAAATCGCTAAAAACACATGAAAATGTTCATTTTTTCAACATTTCAGGCTCGTTGCGGTATCGGAAGATATTATCCGATTTCAAAAAAATTTGTTTTGTTTTGTAAGTCTTCACCAATCGCAACTTTTCCGCACTATTACGATTCGAAAATAAAAACTGTTTTTTTCGCTCCAGCTTAGTGTCTAGTTGAGCACCTCTCCTTGTGGTTGCATTCGAATGTTCCCAAGGGGTCTTTTGCCCCTTTTTTGGGGTAAATCAGTGTTAATTTCAATGCAGACAAAAGTGATATGAATGGGTGCGAACACTTGGCGATATATCACTAAGCTTTTGATCACCAAGTGTCTGACATCAACTTGACGAAATACCACCTAATTTGTCGACAATAATGATGTTTGAATGATGAAGTTTGAATTTGGGTTCAATTTGAGGCTATTGGCGATATTTTGTGAAAAATCTATTGAATAATGTTAAAACTGGTGATAACACAAGTCTGCAACCACAAAACCGTATTAGGTATTTTAACTGTTTTTTTATGTTTTTCGGTGTGCTGAATTCGAAAATGACCTCAGTTTTTATCCATCACGTACAGTCTTTTCTCAAAACGTGTGTACTAAGTTGTGGTAATGTACGATTTTGCCTTACATAACTGAACAAACATATATATTAATTTATGATGTTTCTCTCTTTTTAATTTATTCCTTTTCCTTATCGAGTCCAGAAACATAAAATTCGAATGAGAAAAATTGCTGCCATGGTGCATTTTCTTAATCAAGATGACACCCCTTTTTAAAATAGAATCTCTTAAAGGTACTAGCTGCTAGTCGCGGTTTTCTAGGCTGGACAGTATTGAGTTGATCGTGAAAAGGTTTTTTTTCCCCTCTTCACATTAAATTAGAACTGATGAAGCAATCTTTCAAGTCCTCGTTAAAAGATGGAGACTTTTTCAAATATGTTTGTTCGAACAATTCGAAATTGTCTGAATTTAATTTAAAAGAGGTAATATTCACTTGACCTGACATACGCAAACTTTTATCTGAATCATTGTTTTTTGAATTAATGAATGAAACTGAAAAAGAAGCCTGGAACTCATTCAAGGATGTGGTACAAAAGTTTTTGTGGAGTAACAAAAACTCTCGCTAGAAAAAAAAATCAAGAAGATTTCGGCAGCATAAGAAGCTCAGCACTGCAGCATGAGTTTAAAAGTCCATTTTCTACATTCACATGTAGACTTTTCCCGAAAACCACGTTGGCTCTAGTGAGGCACAGGGTGCAAGATTTCCTCAAGATGTGAAAGACACAGAGAGACTTTACCAAGGAATATGGGACGTAAATATGATGTCAGACTACTGTTGGGTACTCAGGCAGGGAACCATCGAATTCCAACCAGCGAAAGCGCACCAGGAGGAGTATCAATGAAAAGAAAAAACGTTTTTACCGTGAAAAGGAGTAAACACTAAATGTGATCCACTTTTTAAAATGTGCTGTAATGAGTACAAAAATTGTACGGCTTTTTTTTTCTAATAAGTACACGGTTATCTTTTTAACTTTTATTTTTTGGCTTTGACAATTAAGCCCTCACGTGTTGCAAAAAATCTGTACGTGACGGAAAAAAATGAAGCTCATATTCGGATTCAGCACACCGAGAAACATTAAAATCAGTCAAAACATCCCATGCATCTGTTCGAAATTTTTTTTTGCAGACCTGTGTAATTAGAAGATCAGTCATTGTAAAACATTTTTTTGCATTGTTTTTTTGGAAAACTAGGATTGTGAATGTTTGAATTGTTATTATGCTAACTCTAAGCACTATTTTAACACTTGAGGCATCTACTAAGAAATTTACACATAAAAGGAAGTAGTGTGAGGCCCATACCAGATTTTTTTAACCAAAATTTAAAAAAAAAATGCTAATAAACTTCAATAAAACAGTTTTAAACATGTGTCTAGTAACACATTAATAAATAGTGGATGTTTTTGTTTCATTTGATAAAAAAAGCATTATACAGGTTTTTTGTACATGAAAGAGACAAGAGTGCAAATCCTGGACTCCCCTCCGACCTTACCCCCAACAGTCTACAATATTCAATAAGGAATAACAATTTGAAAAAGAACAAATTAAAGTTCAAGAGCGTTCTCCTGACACCTCGGTTATATATTAAGTAAGTATGTAATCACTCATCACCAAGATGGAGGATTTTTAAATTTTCTCTTTTCTTTTAAATGCCAGTGTCTCTAATTATCTCAAATTCCAATTATAAAAAGAAAATATTTTCATGCAAAATGTACTTATTTTTTTGATAAGTTCGTCAATGGTCATAGCTAAGTATTAACCCTCAAATACCTATCAATTTTTCCCGAAAACGAAGGGGGGGGGGAGGAGAAAAGTAAAAAAAAGAAAACTGATTTTAATTAATTAATTTATTTATTGTTTGAGTTTAATAGTGATCGAATAAAATTATTTTATTACAAAAATTTTACTTCAAACTTAAAGGTGGTATTTATATTTTCAATAATACTGGAGTTCACTTTTAAGAAAGAAAAAAAAAAGGGGGGGGGACGATAGACGACAGTCAATCCCTTGAAGAGGGCGATTTACTTGAAAAGATTGAGAACCACTGAACCAAAACAACTTATGAAAAAAAAATTCAATCAGTTATGGAGGCTTCTTAAATCCCGGGTAACATCACAAATTTTCGAATCATCATTACCATATCAAAATGTGAAAGTAAAAAAAGGAATAGAATGAATAACCTCTTGGTTCATTTGGATCTCATAGTTTCAAATTCACATAACTACAAATCTCTAGAAAACTGGACTTACTGTCTGACCCCAAAGCAGAATACTTAGTGATGTTCTGCAACGCAAAATTATTTGCCCAAAATTGTTCTGCAAGATAGATTTATGCATTATATATTTACAGTCAAAATGTTACCAAAAAGTGTTTTCTCATTTTTTCATATAATGTACTGCAAATTAGAATTTAATGAAACGCAACCAAATTGAAAATATATATATATATATATACACTGAAGTGACAAAAGTCATGGGATACCTCTTAATATCGTGTCGGCCCTCCTTTTGCCCGGCGAAGTGCAACAACTCGACGTGGCATGGACTCAACAAGTCGTTGGAAGTCTTCTGCAGGAATATTGAGCCATGCTGTCTCGATAGACGTCCATAATTGTGAAAGCGTTGATGGGGCAGGATTTTGGGCACGAACAGACCTCTCGATGGTGTCCCATAAATGCTCAATGGGATTCATGTCGGGCGATCTAGGTGGCCAAATCATTCGTTGGAATTGTCCAGAATTTTCTTCAAACCAATTGCGAACAGTTGTGGCCCGGTGACATGGCGCATTGTCATCCATAAAAATCCCATCGTTGTTTGGGTACATGAAGTCCATGAATGGCTGCAAGTGATCTCCAAGTAGCTGCACATAAGCATTTCCAGTCAATGTTCGGTCCAGTCGCACTAGAGGACCAAGTCCATGCCATGAAAAAACAGCCCACACCATTACGGAGCCACCACCAGCTTGAACAGTGCCTTGCTGACAGTTTGGGTCCATGGCTTCGTGGGGTCTGCGCCACACTCGAACCTTACCATCGGCTCTTACCAGCTGAAATCGTGACTCATCGGACCAGGCCACGGTTTTCCATTCATCTAGGGACCAACCGATATGCTCACGTGCCCACGAGAGTCGCTGCAAGCGATGTCGTTCTGTCAGTAAAGGCACTCGAGTCGGTCTTCTGCTGGAATAGCCCAAGAAATCCAAATTTCTCCGCACAGTTCTAGCAGACACGTCCATTGTACGTCCCACATTGATTTCTACGGTGATTTGACGCAGTGTTGCTTGTCTGTTAGAATTTACGACTCTTTGCAGACGTCGCCGGTCTCGATCTTTAAGTGCAGGCGGTCGACCACTGCGCTGTCCATGGTGGGATGTTATGCCTGAAATTTCATACTCTCGGCACACTCTTGACACAGTGGATCTGGGAATGTTGAATTCTCTAACGATTTCCGAAATGGCATGACCCATGCGTCTAGCTCCAACTAACATTCCGCGTTCAAAGTCTGTTAATTCACGTCGTGCGGTCATCATCACGTTAAAACCTCTTCACATGAATAACTTGAACAGAAATGAAAGCTCTGTAAAAGCACTGCGCATTTATACCTGTTCTATGCGATGCTACTGCCATCTGAAAATTTGCATATTGCTATCCCATGACTTTTGTCACTTCAGTGTATATATATATATATATATATATATATATATATATATATATATATATATATATATATATATATATATATATATATATATATATATATATATATATTGGTCATTCCAGCGAAAATGGTACAAATCATGTCTGAAACTCTTTACTTATATTAAGATTATCAATTTAAATAATTTCCACCAACTAATCATATTTTTTTTATTGAGTTTCAATTTATTTGTGTTCAAATTTTCACTCGAACCCTTTGGAGCCGGAGATTTTTTCAAGGTTTCATACGTTTGGTACGACAGTTTATACCTTCTCTTTTCAATGGAAAATAAATCTGTGGTTCAACTGTCGTACTACCTGGTCAAAAGAAAAATTTCTATATTGTTACAAATCTTGTAAATAGTTGTTGTTTTTCCTACCTTGCACCATTGTCACTAGTTTTGGTTTTATCTGGCGACATGTTGCAAAAGTATCTGAAGATATCACTTTTACCATTTGTATACCGACCCTGTAACATTTTGTAGTTTTTGCACTTCTCCTAACTTTTGCACCCCCCCCCCTTTGCACTTCCCCTGAAGACATTTTCTCTCTGAGTTGTAATATTGTGGGTTTTTCTTTTTATTAGTAGAATTTTCTTGAATGGATTATTTAAGTTTGTGAATGAATCGAACGCTCCGGATTTTGCTAGAATATTGTAGAAATTTCCTTCCGAGTATAAATAGCTGTCCAACTACCTTGAACATAGTTTTTCTCAGATTTGATTTCTGAGAGGCTCGTTTTATTCGCTTGGGCGAATGTTTGTTTTGCTTTTGTAATTTCTTAATTACTGTTCACGTTAGATACGTGGTGCTGAGTTACTGTTAAGAGTACAGTGTACTGTTTGCTACCTAATTGCTGGATGTTTAGCAATTGTTTCCTGCTCCTATTGTAAATAAGTGTACATACTTGTAAATAAATTTATAGTTACTTCCTCGAGATTGGAATGATTATTTAAGAAAGTTGAAGGTGCTACGGACTCGTTACAATATGAACAGCCCGGATCCAAAAGGTTAATTTGTTCTGTAAGATTCGTCACAGCAGTTCTGCGGTCAAAACGTAATGAGAACTTCAAGCGAACACTCCCCCCCCCCTCCCGCCATTTATTGATGAGTACCGATTTATTGTTTTAAAGAAAATTTGAAAGCCAATTTGTTCTGGAAGTTTCGTTGCTGACGTTCTGTGGCCAAAATGTAAAAGCCCGTGGAACTTACTAAAACGAAGCCTGCTCCCCTCGATTCTCTCAACAGGAAGAGTTAATAGTTTTAAACATCATTTGAATAACTGATATGCACTGCAAGTCGTCTCTGAAGTTCTGCGGCCAAAATGTGAAAGACCGCGAAACTTCACACGAGTAACCCCCCCCCCCCCCACCACTCCCTCCCGCGATTCTCTCACGAAGAAAAAATGTTTTGAACATTGTCGAATATCTAATTTGTACCGCAAGTTTCGTCACTGAAGTTCTGCGCATTAAATGTGTAGGCCCGCAGAATTTCAAACGAAGCACGTTTTCCCGCGATTCTATAACACGGAAGAATTAATTGTTGGAAACAAAATTTGAATAACTATAGTTTGTACTGCAAATTTCGTCACTGAAGTTCTGCGGATAAAATGTGTAGGCCCCTCGCAGAACTTCAAACGAATCCCGCTCCTCGCGACTCTTGAACGCGGAAGAATTAATTGCTAAACATAATTTGAAAAACTATTTGTATTACAAGCTTCGTCACTGAAGTTCTGCGGCCAAAATGTGAAAGCCCGAAGAATTTCAAGCAAAGCTTGCGTCCCCGCGATACCCTCATGAGGAAACATGGTTTTAAACATAACTGAATATCTAATATATGCTACGAAGTGTCGTCACTGAAGTTCTGCGGATAAAATGTGAAGACCTGCAAAACTTCAATTGAAAACCTGTGCCCCTGCGATTCTCTTGCGAAAAAATTTCAAACATAATTTGAAGAACTGATTTGTGTACCTCTACCTCAAGCTTCGTCACTTAAGATCTGCGGCCAAAATGTGAAAGCTCGCAGAATTTCAGACTAAGTTTGCGTCCCCGCGATTCTCATGCGGAAAAAAAATAATCGTTGGAAACATTATTTGAATAACGAATGTGTACTGCAAGTTTCGTAGCTGAAGTTCTGCGGTCTAAATAAGAAGGACTGCAGAACTTCAAACGAAGCCTGCGCAAAGTGTCATGACTGAAGTTCTGTGGAAAAACAGGAAGGTCCTCAGAAGCTCAAGTCAAGTCGTCCGCACGTCTGCTGTGGTCTATATGGCAATTTTCATGGCACTGGCTACGGCGCCGGTATTATTGCCTGATGCTCTGCGAGACATGGGATACGAACGAAGCGTTTTGCTTTCGAACGATATTTTTTTTTTTTGGTTGCTCAATTTTGAACAGAATTGTTCTGCAGCCCCGATTTCTGTTCTGCGACGTACGTCGCCGATTTAGCAGTATTCTGCTTTCGGGCGTCTGTGTATAGGCGCTGTTGGATTTTTAAAGAGCGCTCAACATCTCCAAACTCTGAATCGTTAGGCAGAAAGCTGTGTCCCGAAAGCAAGAATCTTAGAGTGATGGATTCAAGAGAAGGATGGTTATGCAATGTGTGCATCATTAATAGTGCTAGGTTGATACTGCGGTTTTGACCACCGCATGAATCGGACCATAGAATCAAGTGCTTAACACATGGATTGACATGTTTTATTATATATTTTCTTAGACAAGATCCCACCTCTTGGGTTCCTCTCCCAACTTCATTTTCAAGCCAAACATTTAAGATACCTTTTTCTGTGCTACTAACGTGCATGCCAAGGTTGTAGAAATTTAATTGCCGTAATACACAATACCAGTTGGAAATTTAGGTAATGGATGGGTTTTTTGCAGATCAAATGTTAAAGTTTCCAGTTCAGGGTTCTCTTTAGCAGATTCAAGATCTTTTTTTATTTGATCCCTCAAAGTCTCTGCTTTTTGAATATGGTTGGAATGCTCTTCTCTTAGAGAATCCGCCACCTCGCCTATAATGCATTTAATTTGTGCGTGGAACTTATCACACTTCAAACAGGTGTCCTTTTTAGGTTTCTGGAAACGTAAATTGAAATTGGCATAGAAATGTTTTTTGTAGATAGAAAAACTTACTGGAAGCTCATTCTCTTTCTACAGTTCTCTTGATACAGTTGGTTGAGTGTTTGTTTTAAAATAGCTTACAAACGTCAAACTGTTGGATAAGTGTTTTGCAGCTTCACTCAGTGGTTGAATGTTTTTTACTTAATGGTATATTGAAGATTCAAGGATTGTGGGTTAAAATGTTATCTGTATTTGTCCTTGAAACGCTGATAGGGCATAAATCATTTTTGCTTAATGTAGAAAGCAACATATTTTACCATCAGAGTTGGATAACTCATTTTTTATGTTTTGTGGGTTAACTCCTTTTTGCATAATACCATCCAATTCAGGTATCAAAAGATTTGAAATTTTCTAAAAAATCTCATATAACTCGGTTGTTTGTTTGGAGTTATGACTTTGTATCCCAGAATTTGAGCAAATACTCTTTTTCTTAGCCCAATAGGTATCATTTCTCCATGTCATGTGCTTTAACGGCCCAATAATTTAAATTACATTTATCACCATTCTGCCAATGAGTTAGCAAATAAATTTTTATTCATTATTTTCAGCACCCATTCAGAAACGATGCCGGAAAAACAGGTTAATACGAAAGATTTTCAATAGATTTATATAGAGAATTAAATAAATTTTCGGACGTAACTTATTGATAAAAACATTCTTTTCGCCGTCATCGTCTTTAAAAGTACTAATAACAAAGCTAACTATAAAAATAGACCTTAATAATAAGAAAAAATAATAAGAGTAGTATTTCAGTTCCAGATGCTTAATGGCGAGTTCGTGTTTAAATTTTTTTCAACCGCAGTTGCTGATGTGGTTTCTTTTCTAGATTGGAACTGAAGAGTCCACCAGTTGAGTGGACAGTGGTCCACCTCCTCGGAGGTCCACCAGCCCCTGATACTTCGAGTGAGGTAGGTTCTCGGCCTCCGCCCTTCCTGGTGGTGGCGTTCATGTCCTATACATATGCCTACACACCCGCCTATACATACATACACACACAAACGCGTGCCTACTCAAACATATACATACAAAAGCGAGCTTGCACATGCACATACTCTCGGTCCCGCTTAAACGTTCCAAGAAATATTATTCGATTAAGCGGGGTATTTGTTTAAGCAGGTATCTTTAACATTGCCTCTATGGCATGAGTTCCGGAATGTTTTATTCGTATAAGCGGAATATTCGTTTAGTCGTTACCCGATTAAGCGGGGACGACAGTACATAGACATACACAAGAATACACACACACACGCAAACAGACCCACACACGTTTATACACACTAGCCAACTAAAACAACTATCTTAATTCATGATTGCAAAATACTTAATTTGAATTTAAGATGTTAAGATTTAATTAATTTCATTTCTCTACTATCTTCCTCGAAAGCATTTCTTTATCAAAACAAATCTCCTTTATTCAGCATTTCATAACAACTCCACCAAAAGAGGAAAGGGGGTGGGGGATATTAATTACATAAACGCGCACCAGAAACAAATTAAAGCGCTGCGACTTTGGAGACACACATCCACATTAATTAAAACAATTTATAAAATGAAAAGTATCGTTCTCAAAAGTGAAACGACCAAAAAAGAAAAAAAAAGCAAAATCTCTTTACTAATTACTTCTATCGAAGTTATCGGGCCACTCAAATCAACATACTAGCTGGTTTTTTTCTTCCTCCTTCGCTTCTATGAAAAACGACGAAACGTTTAATCAGTGTTAATGAGCGACCACGCAGTGACACCCTCTAATCGTTGCGGCGCCGTAATTTAAATCCTCGCCAAATGCGGAGAAGAAAAGAACGACCCCCAACCCCAACCCCGCCGTGTTCGTCGTATTCGATACCTCCTTCTCATTTTTATTCATTATTGCGTCAGACATTCATCAGGCTGTTGATGGTCATGGTGTCTAACAAAAAGTGACGTGGATAAAACGACTACTGAGCAACGCTCCGAGAATTAACTTATTAAGGAGTGAGAGAGCGTTATATCTTCATTTCATTCTTCTTTGGCCAGCTATTTATAAATTAAGTTTGAGCTTCTTATAGTAATTATGTGTCGATTTATGAAAACAATCTGAATAAACTGATCGAATTTCTTTATCATTCTTCAAAAAAAAAAAAAAAAAATGAACATGGTCCTTGCCAAGTAGGCTCTAAGATATAAAAATGTTTACTTTTTTTCCTTTTTAATTGAGTCGTCTGGTTGCAAAACCGGCCATCTTCATAACAGAAAATTTTTCATTAGAGACGTTTTTTTGTCACCTCTACGGAATTTGAGATAGGATCAAAATATCTTTCTGTTAATGTGTCACTAAGAATAGTAGGTTTTAAAGCACCATAAGAGAATCTGGGGAAGGTGCAGGGAGGGGGAAATTCAAAATTATAGTTAGGATTTGGCTAGTTTTGCAACTCATTTTGGAGTTGGCCGATTTTGCAACAAACTAAAGCTTAAAATATCTACAAAATTGACATTAAATAGCGGAGTTTTAGCCAAGAAAAATCATGCACAATGTTTCTGTGAAACTGAACTTTATTTTAGGTTGAGTAAACTTATAAAAAATATATATATGTATAAGATATAGTTGAAACGAAACTTTACACTCGAGTTGTAAGCGCCATCATTCAGGGCCCGAATGATTGCAAGATCTTCTCGGTTTGGTTTGCCCTGTATGACGTACATTTTTATTTAAAAATAAAAAATAAAAAAATACATGAAGTATTACATGAACTAGGTTACATAATTTTTGAATAGTCTCGGATACATAAATTGACATAGAATAAAAATGAAAACAAACAAGAGAACAAAGTGGTAAGAAAAGTTCAAGCCCTATGGTAATTCAGGAAAAAAAAGCTGATTGTTTTTGAAAAGAAAGTCAATTAGGGACAAAGCGTTTTTGTAGGCCCTCTTGTCGATTAAAAGAAACCTTTTACATTGTGCTCTTAGATTGTTAGAAAGCACTAAATGAAACGCCGGTAAACCTGGAGTACAATCGAGTTGCTAAATCGTCATCTTCAAGCTCGCACATGATAATATCATTATTCTCCAAGGATTCGTCATCTCTTTCCTCGTAGAGTTCCTCGTTGTCACCCAAGTCAGTCAAAATGTTTCTGTAAAATATTAATCGGTCGTCTTTGTCCCAATCTGGTCCATAATGTTTCGCCTGTAATTTTATGACATCACGAAGTTTTAGGGGCTTTATTACAGTACCTGTACCTACGGCATAAAGCTTGCTGTTCATGATATTTCTTTTGCTCTTCACCACCGAATTTCTGGCTCCAAGCACATTTCCGTAGAATACCTTCCCTTGCACTAATGGTTAATCCTTGTTTTTTGTTATAAAAAATCTTTTTGTCGGGGCGAATTTGAAATGGCATTGTGAAGGTGGTTTGATGAATACATTGTTGGCCTGCTTCCAATCGTGGTCGAGCAATCTCTTCCAGGCCTAAACACTGTTCCAATTTCAGCTAAAATGCTTTCATGAACTGCAGGATCAACGAGAATCTCCATTGTCTTCAACCTCTTTCCAATTTGAGCGAAAACCCTATCTGGAGGGATGAATGAATGTCCAGGAATGGGAATAATTACCTCAATCTTCTTCAGGTTCTTAGGGGCATGCCGTGTCAACCAATATTGAAGCATAAACATCATCGTTATATTTTTGTTTGCCCCCACAGCGATCTGCCACACATCTGAGGACCATAATCGCGTCAAAATCTGTATTACATAGCCTGTGGAATAATGCTGGAGCAATTTCATTTGAACCTTTGGGGTATTCATGCTCTCCCCAAGTGTATATGAACCCGTTGTTATGTGCCAAAGGATCTTTTGATGAGCCCTGTACAATGGCAAAATTGCACAGGTACAGCTGTCTACTGTAGTAAACAGTTGTCTGGTATTTTTGGCAATGCAAAGTTCTTTTGGCAGTCGAAACTCAGGATAAGTAGGTCCTCTCTCTTTTCCTTGAGGAGGCCCGCTTTTTGTGCAGTGTATATTCCATCATAAGCCATTGTTTTTCTTGATTATTTTTATTGGCTGTTTTTATTCTATCGTCAAGACATGATATGATAAGCGGGAACACAAGTGCCACCCGCCTGTTGAATTTGGAGATGACTGGTTTTGAAAAACAGTGACGAGTGGATGTGGCCGCTTTTGGAGCACATTGGAGTTTTCTAACCCCCAAAACGCATTGATTTGACTTGTTTTGTTATGGTTTCTCATGGACAATGGGTGGGAATGTTAGTAAAGGACTTAGTACAATAAACAGAGATTTTCTCCGAAAATTGAGGAGTTGGCTTTTTTGCAACCAGACGACACAATTATAACTGTTTGAAGTAAATTCAAACCATGTATGACAACATTGCATCTCTCCAAAGTTTTAGGTACATTAATCAAGTTCTAAACTATTTAAAACATACAATTTTTTTGGGTACTATGTTTAGGGCTTCTTTGCCCTTACATACATTAGCGTCAACTCGAATCACAACAAACAAAACACGAACGAAGGAAATACCGACGTGTTACAGCAAGCAATTAAGTAACAGAGGTAATTTACATAGATAAAAGTCCAGATGAGTGTGCCCTCTTGCGTTTAAGTAAAATTAAAAGGCTGGAGATTTTCTTCACTAGGTGATCCAATGGTGCCAAATTTTGAATATAATAAGAACAATAAGAAACTACTATATGAAGAAAAGTAATTTTGCTCAATTAATGAAATTGGAACAGTTTGAAACTTTTTCAGAAAATCCTAACTCCTTCTGTGACCTTCTCTGGCTACTACAGAATACAACAAAGCCAAATTGTATGAAGATATAATGTAATTTGAGGATTTGCACAGAGAGCAAATGCACACACGTACACATATACCCTTTGGTTTTGTTGTCTAATAGGAAGTGACCGAGATGTATCGACAAAAGAACAACTCTTCGAGAATTAACTTATTTACAAGTGAAAGATCACTATTTCTTCATTTAAAGCTCTTGTGGCTACAAGGGCATTAATAAAACTTGACCGTGTTTTCTGAACAACGAGCCATTTAACAGTAAGTATCTTTGTTAATGCAAAAGAAAGTAAAGGATCTAGTTAAAAACTACCTTTTTTTGGGAGGGGGGGAGCGACAAAAGCATGTTCATTAATCCTTTTTTTTTTCCTTTCTAAAACAGCAAATTGATGAAAAATATGATTTGCTTCTTGACATTCACTTCAGTAGTTCTTATTGTATTTGTACAAAACTTACTCAAAAATTGCTTATACAGATCTACATTATGATTAAATTTCGATTCAGAGTGTTCGTTTCCATCTGTAATGTGAAGAGGTTTGTTGAACTGCAGACACTGGCTCTATTTGAAAACAAATCATCTATGCCTATTAGCAAAAACTATGAAAACGCTCCAAAACATTTATTTTAAAATCAGCAGAAGAAATAGGCTGTGAAATTTGGAAGGAAGAGTTTAGTTCCACTTCAAAACTTTTTGCCAATCCACTTACTGTGTATGACTTTATTGTACTTTCTCTTAGAGAGATCATTAAAGGCGCATTCCGCCTTTCTCTCTTTTTTAAAAATGTCGATATATACAATCGTAATATACTACATCTAAATGAAAACTCATACAATAAAATTATCATGTTTTAATAAAACAAGATAATTATGTTAATTTCACGTTTCAGTTTAGGAAACTTAAAACGTATTAAATACAATAAAAAAAATTTGCAATAATTTAAATTTTGACATCTTGAGAATTCAAATTATGTTTTCCGTAATGACGAACTGCAATACTGTCCGTCCGTGAAAGCCGCGCCTAGCACTTGCGAACTATTCCACTTAAAAGAGGGGTGATGGGTCGTGATTGGGAACTTTCTGAAGTTTTCAATTTAAAACTTATATTTTCTGTCCTTTTGACATATTCAACTAAACTATGTATTTGAAATTATCATTGCTTTACGTCGTTTGATACTGCTCAAATTGCTTCTTATTATTCTTCTCCTTATTGATATCTTATCTATCACCCCTATTTTGATAAGATCGGTGTGTTTTGGCGGTCGTGCTTGTGTGCTCCTTTATCACCAAATTCTGCTAGGTGACGAAGAAGTTGGGGCCTGTGGAGATAACGAGTAGTGAGGCACCGGTACGCCCTGTTGCAGACTTCGAGTCCACTTTAGAATAAGGTCTATATGACGTCTGAGGTCCAAAACGAAAATAAATAGCAATGTGTCATCACTCAATATAGACAGTATTAAAAGTAAACATTTAGTTAAGAACTAATAAATAAAATTAAAAAGGTAACTGAACAATGTTTCCTATTACTTTTTGGGCCTATTAATTTCTACAGATATAAAAATAAATGTAAATATTGCTTTAACAAAAGTTTTCTACTACTCCAAACAATACAATTCCCTTTCTTTATTTTTCAGAGGCAGGCAAGTAAAAAGTTAAAATTAAAAAATAAATAAAACAAAAGCTTATTATTTTCTCGCAGGTTCTCTCGTTTGCCATACAGTCTTTACATGCTTCCAGAAAAAATGACCATACAGTGTACTATGGAATAAGGGGAAGTATCCATTTCCTCCTTGTAAGAGAAAGATCACAGAGAAGGGCAAGGCATTAGAAAGACTCCGATACTAAAACCTAGCTTTTAAAAGACAATCACGGTTCAGTGAAAATCTAGGCGAAAAGAAGCAGCAGTTTCCTTTTTGGAAACATCTGGAACATTGCCGAACAGTTAATAAATGTTCATGCAAATTAGTTTGTGATAAGATGCTATCTTCGTAATTTTATGCATGTACAGTTTCATTGATTCAAATTGCACAGTTCTACTCGGTATTTGAAGGATTGAAGAGCTCTTTTTGACCAAACAGTCAGCAGCATCATTACAAGGAACTCCATAGTGGGATGTAATTCACTGAAGGTAATACGAGGTGCATTCAAGTTTTAAGGCCTAAGGTTTGTTTTATCCACTCTGGAAGGAAATAGAATTATGTGCGTTGTTTTAAAATGATCGTGCGTGCGTTGTTAATGCGTCACAGAGCTGGTATCACTGTACGACAGATGGAACTGTAGCGGCAACGTTAAGAATGAGAGATGTTTTAGATACTTAAAATTGCTACATTTGCCTTGTTTGAATAGAGTGCAATCATTTGTTTTCTGAATTTGCGTGGTGTGACACGTGGTATTTTTATGCTTCCTACTCACGAGCTAGTGACTTTTGGCTGTTTCCAACAATCAGAGAAACTCACTCTTCGCGGTCAGTAAATAAAGCAGAAGAGCTGCTATTGCTTTAGTGACTTTCCAATGGTCAAAACAGACTTCTGAAGAAAACATCTGTAGCCGTAGAATCATGGCGTCCACGCTGTGAGAAATGTGTACGTCTGCAGGGTGATTGATTCGTGAAGTTACACCAGTTTCATTGCTTTCGAGTGAGTAGTTAGTTAGAAAGAAAATCGGAGGCCTTAGTACTTGAATGCACCTCGTATTACCTATCCGCGATGTCAGTTGATAAAGTAAATGTATGCACATAAGGCTTCAGTTGTTGGTGTAAAATGGTAATAGAGATATAGATTCTATATCACCCGTTGAATTACAGAAAACACCGCTTTTAAATCTGAGCAAGGATAAAAAATAACTGTTTTAAATTTTTTTCGAACTGCCACTACTTCTATAACAAAAGCAGAAGAAAATTTACCAATAATGCATAAACAAAAAGAAAACAGTGCTCTGAACACCAACTCTAGCATTAACACCGCAGTTCATCCTTAAGCCGTCCGTATACACATGAAGTTGATTGCTTTCAAAGTACTTTGCAAAAATAATCTCCAAGACTAAAGCTGTAGGGCAATCAGTTTGAACAATTAGGAATTCGTTTTGACTCATTTCGCACCTTCAGAGAGCCGTTTGAGGCTACACAGAATTTCTTTTAAAATACTTTGATAGACACAGATTTGCAATGTGAAATGCGATGGAACCTATCATAATTTTTAAAACAAAACCAACTGTCTGATGATATTCTTAAGTAAAACCTTCCGCGCATTTACGCATGCGTCAGGTCTTCTCTGATCTTATCAAAATAGGGGTGTTAGGTCAGGTAACACTCAAGGGAAGAATAATAAAAAGCATTTTGAACCGTATCAAACAACGTGGAACGATGCTAATTTCAAATACATAGTTCAGTTGAATATGTCAAAAGGATATAGAAAATGCAAGTTTTAAATTGAAAACTTTGAAAAGTTATCACTCAGAACCCATCTACCCTTTTTAAGTGGAATCGTTCCCGAGTGCTAGGCGCGGTATTCATGGACGGACAGTACGAGCTTCTAAAACCAATGGCGTTAGAAAAGTTAAGGCAGGAGTTACGATTTCGTTTGAAATCATGGACCACACCAGATAGGTTTAATATGATTCTTTATAAACGCTTATCTTAGCAGCTTAAATAAACAAACACATTATATGATTTAACGCTAAGTAATTTTTTCACTACGCGATTCATTACTTCTAACGTCAAGGTGCATTCCGAAAATTTCAAACCCAATTTGCGCAAAGCTAAGAGGCATTTTTATTTTATGCCGCTGAAGCTGTAGTAGAAAAATTCAAATATAGTTAATTCGACAAATGTTTAACTTTCAATTTTACAAGTAAAAGCATTTTGATGTTTTATCTTCGCTGCAAGCAATTCTCTCAGAGTTTTTCCATCGATATTTTTTTCTTACTAATCCAGACACTAATCGAATTGCTCTTATTTTTACACATAATTTATTACATTAGATTACTGAGCAAGGAACTTTGTTGACTAAAACCACGGAGTAATATGTAATCATTACTTTCGAAGGAAAAAAGTTCAAATTTTATTATGTGGAAACAACATCCTCTTTTTTCAAAACATATGCTTTCAATAAGAATTTTATACGAATAGATAGAGATGGCTTATTATGGAATGTAGGAGTTTAATTTTTACATTTAGATAGCATATTTTTAAAAACACATAATAATGTTTTTAGAGATAAATGCATCTGACCTTTTTATAAGACGAACTACTTCGCATTTATCAAACGAAATCATTTAGATAAGCACGAGGAGGGCATAGTTAAATTTTACTACAAGTTTCCTTGAACTTAATTTTTATATAGATAGATATTGATTGATAACAATAGAGGGATAAGTTAGTAGATAAATAAAGGGACATAGGTAAGTAGATAAAGAGAAAGAGAGACGTTTAGAGCTTGATAGATATGGAAAATGCTTTCCTGAAATTAATATTTAGATAAATAATTGTATTTATATAGACAGAGATAACTGTCTAAATATAGACACAGATAGATACAAGGATTATATAAATTTAAATAGATAAATATGTGTTCCTGTTATGAGCTATGCTATTATTACTGCTGAAAAGGGTATATATTTTCATATTTTAACCTGTTCTTAGTCCAAAACGTTTTGTTTTTTGAGTTGTGCCACTATTTCAACACATGAGGGTTACCCTCCCCCCCCCCCAAAAAAAAAAAACATATAAAAGTCCTTAAAGATATAGGAACACAGTTTTCTTTTGCTATACTTAAACCTTTTTTAACCATATTCAAATTGAGATTCTTTTATATCATAGAATTTTTGTCATTATTTCAATAATGATGGATTTCTGGAAACTAGAAACATTTGGCCAAATAGTAAATTTGCGCTTTTCTTAAGTGAGTCTCACTATAGTTATTTTTAGAGTTGAAAAAAGAAATAGTAAAGGGCCCAGCTCCACGTCAGCGGTAAACACGACCGAAACCAGAGGCAGAAACCGAAAATCCAGTACTTTCCATAGGAACACCATTTAATCCATTTTACGTTTCTGCTTTACGTCAATGCGGAGCTTGGCCCTAACTTCATTCTTGAACGGTCTTACCTGCTCCACATTGGCGTAAAGCAGAAAAATAAAGCAGAAACGTAAAATGGATTAAATAGTGTTCCTATGGAAAGTACCCAGATTTTCGGTTTCTGCCTTCAGTTGTGGTCGCGTTTTCCACTGATGTGGAGCAGGGCCCTTATTCAAAAAACTAATTAAATCTAATGCGTTTTGACTTTTATCAGGTGGTGATTCTTATTTCAAGATAACGTAATTTTTCAAGATTTTTTCTGCCAATAATGTAATGCAACCCTCAAAGTTATACTCTGAGTAAGACTACACGTGTTATGATAATTTTATTACATTATTCACTTGACGCACGTAAGAGTTTATTCATGTGTTTCGTTTCTCAAGGCATTTTTATTAAGATTAAAACTCTTTCGAAACAACCCTCATTTTTTCTAAAATATTCACTTCAAGAGTGTCTTTAATTGCGGAGCAAAGGGATTAATTACTGGCAGTGGTTTGACAATCCCACATTCGCAATAATTAAAGTATTTTAATAAATGTAAAGTAGAACGACGCTCAAGGAAGATACGAACAGAATGAAAAAGAAACTCGTGAACTTTTTAATTGATGCCATTGGGGCCATTTAAATTAACATATTACTTTGTATTTATCGCTTCTTTTCAAGAACGAAACGTTAAAATGGGGTTAATGAGCAACAAAACAGCACCATTTTTTAATTGTTGTGGTGCTGTATTTTAATTACTTGTCGAATGCGAGAAGAAAGGAAATGCCCCCCCCTCCCCCTATGTTCGTCACA
The DNA here is from genome assembly GCA_038373865.1 of Uloborus plumipes. NCBI lineage: Eukaryota > Metazoa > Arthropoda > Arachnida > Araneae > Uloboridae > Uloborus > Uloborus plumipes. The sequence goes on along the minus strand of JAXGGA010002104.1, from coordinate 75,798 downwards.
TTTGATACCTATAATTTCTTATTGCATCAACGATGCAGCTGGTTGTTGCTAGCCCTGGGGCCTAACGACTAGCGGCAAGGATAGAACGACTGCAAAAGAACCCTTATGGTGTAATATATGGGCCAGTGAAAGAATGATACGTATGTTCGCTTGTGTAGGCAGTCCATTTAAACGCCAACGGCTAAACAAAACTAGCTTATTTTCCAAAAATTTTTTTTTTTCCTGATTGCACAAACCAAGTTATTCAGTTTTAAAAAATCAGTGATTTGAGAGCCCTGTACGGCCGTGCTAAGCGCAAAAGTGGTATTTACAGTCGAGCTCAAACTGAAATAAAACATTTTAAAGTTTCGCACCATCATGTACTCGGTTCAGATGAAACTTTTTCAGATTTTTTTAAAAAATATTTCCTGCTCTCAAATGACCATATAATTTTTGTATTTAGGTAAAATACGTCACAAAAAGCCACCTGGTGGCCATAATTCAATTTTGTTACAAAGTGCAGATACGACTTGTAGCACGCAGTGTAGAAGCAGCGCGGAGCTGATTCGTTAGTAGCAGGTTCTTGAGAGAACGTGCAGACTACTTCTCAATCGGACAGATCCTCTCACTTTCTGCAAGACTCTGTTGAACTCAAAGAAGAAAAATACAGTTTAATATGAAACAGAAAGAAGACCTAAGAAATCAGACTATGCTGGAGTCCTAGATGACTGAGAGATCAAATCCACTGTCTTTAGCCTACTAAAACGTAGGCTAAGAACTTCAAAACAAAGTGGAAAAACGAGGCTAAGGTAGCTTAAGCAGCAAGTGAATTAAATTCACTTGCTGCTTAAGCTACCTTAGCCTCGTTTTTCCGCTTTGTTTTGAAGTTCCTAACCTATGTTTTACTCGTCCTTGAGAATGAGTTATATGGATGTTAGGACTAATTTCCTGATAGTTTACCTTGCAGACTGTTTTTGGGTTTTTAAATCGATGTCGCAGAATGCTGAAATGCAAAACTGCTACCGATCTTTAAGATAGTACCTTACTTTATTTTACTAAACAGATCAAACTTTTCACTGTATATTGAAAGAAAATAATCACCTGAAGAAAACTTACTGATGCATAAATAACAAAACGCAAGTGCAATTCTTAATTATTGCTTAAAAGTGTTATCATCAAAAAGAAAAAAAATGTTTGGTACCTTCATTTGTTTCTACTCGTACTTTTGAAGCAACTTTTCATTTTTTTTTTTTTTTTTATTTATTTTTTTTTTTTTTTTTTGCTTTGAGGCTGAAAAACTTTTATCTGCAAAATTGTTCTGATTTGGTCGCTTTTCAAGCAATCAGAATGACTAAAATAACATCTTTATCTGAATATTTTTTGCAGTCCTCATAGACAAAAAGGCAATGGCTTCATATTAAAAACTTCTCTAGAAACCTTAGAAAAGATAGATAAAATGATATTTTTTCATTTCATACCAAACCCGAAAGGACTAACCATCTACTTCGCTTAATTTCCGATTTGATAAATGTGATTGATAACAAACTCGTATCATAGATACCACAAATATGATGCTTAAATAAAAATTAGTCTAATGCAACAATTATTACTGGATCTCTGAAATTATTTAACCATCACAAAACGAATCTGAAACAAAGGCATCGGCACACTGTAAAAATGAATGTTTTTACAGTATAATACAACCAAATTTATTGTAATACATCGTAAAAATTGCTAATTTTACAGTTTATTACGGTGCATTTTACAGTTCTAAACTGGAACCTCTGCTGCCCGTACTGTTGTTTTTACAGTACAATACAGCTAAATTTTACGGCAATAAACTAAAATTTTTAATTTTACAGTAAGAACTTAAAATTGCAAGTTTTACAGTTTATTACTGCGCATTTTGCAGTTTTAAATTGGAACCTCAGCTGCCAGTGTTATACTGTAAAAACAACAGTTCATTTTTTGTAGTTCAGAGCGACTAAACAATCTTGATCGCTTAGAAAAAAAATGGCATCATTTGCTTGATCTGTTCTAGCTGTTGATGAAAATTGAAACAAAACGGGTTCAATAAACACTAAATCTGGCGACAAAATTGACTTTCCGAAGCTAATGAAACTTTATCATTGTTAATAATTATTTCAACAACAGATTATACACCAAGAAAAAAAAAACAAGAACAAAAAGCTATATTTATCACTCGGCTAAAGAGTAAATTTTTCAATAGCTCTAGTAGCCTCATTATTCAACGAAATTGCCCAGAGAATGATTAATGCCCTCTATTTGCGAAAACAAATGTCTCTAAATTCTCAGCGATTCTCCGAAGCAGGTAGCTCGTCCATTTGTATTCATTATTTCCAGAATAATAAAGCGTTGTCTCGCATCAGCTTGGTCTCTTCCTCTCAAAGGGGAGAGGATTTGTTTTTAATAAGCTGAGACTCGACCTGTTCATTTCCTTTACCACAATGAATTAAACATTTTTAATCTAATTATTTTTCATCTGCAAAGAAACATTCGTTTTCTAAATGCATTCACTTTCTCGACTTTTGCTTTTTCTTATTTAGACGTACAACCGTGGGGATGCTTTCTATTTTAAGTATGGTTTTATTTTAATAAAATGTGGAAGATTAAACGCGGTGAGGAATTTAACTTATTTAAATGAAGTCTAAAATGCAATTTCTCTTCATTTAGGACTCTGGAATGGACGTTTTCACTTCATATTATTATTTTAAAGACTGGCTTACGAAACAAAAAAAAAAAGTTTTTTTTCTTTTTCAAGCAACCCACCCATTTTTCTGAGGGAGTTTTCATAGTGTTCCAATTATGTGTGTGATATACATATTCATAAAAAAGTTTTAATGAACGAATTTTAATTTCGAAGTTTTTCATTTAAATATTTAACGTTTTATTTTCCTGTATGTGTTATAAAATAAGATTTTTGTGTGTTAGTTGCGCTAACTGGATAAACGGTAAGGCAATAAGACATGACATTTGTTAGTAAATGTTTTCACAATTTACCAAGCATTTAATTTTAAGTATTTTCATGTTAGCTTAAAGGTGGAAAACCGTACGTTTTTGTTACATTACAGTATCGAAAAAAAGGAGAAAGCTGTAAATCAATTATTAAAAATCAACTTCTAAATAAATGTATGTTGTTGTAAAATCCTGAGGATTGAATTTTATCACCTAAACTTAAAGAAGAAAAGGTCAAAATACTGTCGGAATAATTACCTCCTAAACTAATCCGTTGTTTTAATATTTAATTAATTTATTTATTAGTTTTCTTTTCCTTTTTTGTGCCAGTTTATTGTTTCATATGTTATTATTAGGAGAGCTAGAAAGTAATGTCGTTCTCTTTGAACGAATAACTTTTACACAGTTATTAATTTTTAATCCATAACTTTATTTTCATGGTCAGCAACTACCTTTTGTAATGTATCGTACACATTTTTATAATCCCGAAGTGATAAAAAGGAGTTGTTTACTATTTTCTAGTTTACTATACTCACGAGTTTACTATTTCACCTATGCGCCGAATTTTTTCTTACCATGTGCAAAAAAAATATTTTTCCTTGAAAAAATAAGCATGTTTTTTCATTTTCCTCTTTGATATTTTGTATTTGCTGCTCTCTAAAAGCATTATTTCAGCATGAATTAAGTTTCAAAGCTCTTATATGTTTAGTACCCTTTGTTGACAGCCCGTGCATGCAAGGGAAGAAATGCATACCTTTTCCTTCAGCTCCGTCAATGAAAAGGGTTGGTTTGTTTCGTGCCACTGTTAAAGCAATCGGGATGGATCAGGTATTTGCAACTCTCACTTGAGATTCCCCCCCCTTTTTTTTTTCTTTATTTGTGGTTTAAGCACTTCAGTTTTCGATTGCATTTCATTTAAGACTTGTCTCTCAACCATGCTTTCATCCAAATGGTAAAAGGACGAAATTGTTCCTGGATGAGAAAGTGAATGGTTTAAAGAACACTGAAGAAATCCTTTCAACGACTAGAAAAAGATCTAGCTGATAATTTTGAAATTCCGGATTTTACTTTCAGAAGAATTCTGAGAAAAAATAATGAAATTCACATTTACCTCACCGACTTTGAGCATTGTTTTAATAAAGTTAGTATAATAAGAGCATGAAAATTTAGTAACAAGAGTTATGAGATACTGACGATATCGCTAATAAAATGTGGAATAGTGCTGTAGATGTTAATGAGAATATTGAAGAAGATTAAGAAAAAAAATATATTCAAACCATATGAAAGCATTAGAAGCTGGCAATATTATTCGAGAGTGTTTGCAAATTAATTAAACTATTAAAAGTCTTTTTCCTATTTGTGAAAACTTAAAAAAACTGTTACTTTAGTTTCAGTAACAAAACCAAAAACAAACATCTATTATACTGCCGTGCTAAGCACAAAAGTCGTATCTGTACTTTTTAACAAAATTGAGTTATAGCCACCAGGTGGCTCTTTGTAACGCATTACTCCTAAATACAAAATTATATGGTCATTTAATAACGGGAAATATTTTTTTTAAAAATCCGAAAAAGTTTCACCTGAATCAAATACATGGTGGCGTAAAACTTTAAAGAGTAATATCTCAGTTTGAGCGCAACTGCAGATACCACTTTTACGCTTAGCACGGCAGTATAGATTATTTTAAGCATGTATGTATTGATATTTAGGAATGCTACCCCCCCCCCTTTTATGTCATATAAGTTACGTTTAATTACAATAATTGTCTAACAGTATTGCATGTTTCTGCCTTAGCCCTTGCTTAGGGGCGGTTACTCACTGCTTTTATACCTTGGGCTCTGCCTAAAAAATTTACGAGTTGTACCGCTCTAAGTGCGGTCGCTCGCTGGTATTTCTAATTTCACATTAGCTACCAGTTTTTTTTTTTTTTTTTTTGGCTCTTTTTGCTATATAAGAGGATTTTTGCCTCCAACTCGACTAATTTCGTATTCCATGCTGATGAGAGCAGAATAAGCTCGAAACAGCTGTCCATGGATCGAAATGGTCGAGTTGGCGGTGTAGTGCATGTTTCTACCTTAGCCCTTGCTTAGAGGCGGTTACTCACTGCTTTATTCTTATTCATGTCACTAAATTATATGCCTTGTTTTAGACTTCTGAATGGGCTTTTTCACTAATACGTCTTTGTCTTTTATACGCATTTTTCTGTTGGTTCCTTGGGCCGTCGCATAAATGAGAGTTAACTGCATTTGTATTGGCATATTTTTTTTTTACTTTATCATTTTTTTCGTTTAAATATCGACCAACTACAATAAAATCAGTTACAAAAAAAGTGAATAAATTCAAGAAGTACTAATTGCGGGATCTTGGAAATTTTACGTGCCCAATCTGAAGTTCTCTAAAAAATCTCATTGTCTGCCATGGTTAATTAACCTTAGCAGTTAATAAAACTATGAACTGTCTTGATAATTCTATACTGTTTAGTGAATTCAAAAAGAACATAAAGTGTTTCATTTCATTAAAAGATTTTATTAACTATTCAAAAAAATCAAAAGCATCCTTCATGTTTCTTGAATTGTAAGCCTTAGAACTCAGCTCTGTTATTCAGAGTTATTTATAAAACACTTACAAAATGTTCAACACAATGTCATTTTTTTTCTGGATTATGTATTATATTGGGACTAAGTTTTTATCTTTCTAAGAATGAAGCAGATGGTTTCCAAGTGATAATAATATAAAGAGCGTCTTAAGTTTTGTTAATTATGAAAATTAATTGTTTTTGTCCACCAGCTTTTTAATCCTTCTGAGTTCTCTAAATTACTTTCCATGATTAAGAATTCACGGGAAAAAAATATCTATACCTATTCTTTTCTACTGAAATTTTTCCTTTATATAGCTAAAGATTTTCGAAGAACAATAATATTTTTTAGCAACTGAGCATTTTTTTAATGACACAATCTTGGAAACTCTGTGTCAAGATAATTAAAAACTAAGAAAAAATCAAAAGCAGTTTGGTTTATTAAACAGATTGCTTGAACAACAAAGCATAACCTGAGAATACTCACAGCCCAATTGAAAATGTTTCAGGCTTAAAGTACCGGAAACAATTGGGAAGTATATGAAATTAAATAGAAAAGTAAACTAAAAACAATAAAGTCCACGACATGTTTTCATTAACCCATTTATGCCCAAGGTTTTTTTTTTTTTTTTTAATTTTTTTCAATTTTTATCTACTTAAAACTCTTACTTGGAATGGTTTGTATACATTTTAGGGTTAAAATAGTTCGCCGTTGCCATATTTATTAAGTTATTAAACGTCCTGTTTATCGGATATTTTGCAGATATGTGGGCAAAAAACGACCATACTTGACTTTACTTTTGCAAAGTAACATTACAGAAGGCATCTGTGATCAACTTTAAGCAAATCATTTTAAAACAGTTTAGTTTTATGAAAAATAAATTTGCAAAAAAAAAAAACCTCACTTTCTGTGGCTACCCATGCTGGATCGTTGCTGGACTGATTTGTCTGAAAATAGCTGTCAATAAATAAACTCTGGTGTCCAAATAGTGGCTCTAACTGGTTTTCTTAAGAAGAAGGACTGTTTAACTTGTGAAAAACAGCTTTAGTAAAAGGATATACCCATTACAGGTTTTTGTATGCAGTAACTAACAAGCGTCCCGTTTTTAGGCTACTGGGCATAATTGGGTTAACTTCTAAGTCATTTTGTTATTATTTTGAGACACTTGCATAAGTGCTCTTACAATAAAAGACAAGTGATTTGTTCTTAACTAAAAAATGACAGATGTATCATCATAAATCAGAAATGTAGAGGAAATATTACTATTGGAAATTAAAAAATAAACCCATTATAATACTGCGAAACAGAAATCCAACGTTAAAGAATCCTATTTAAAAGAAATCCAAGGTCCAGATATACAGGCTTCTTCAATGTTGGATATATACTTCGCATCAATTGCACTTTATTTTCTTCATTCAAATACTGTTGGAAATTAAGCTAAAACAATAGAACGCCTTGCCCAAAAATTTAACAGCCCAAGAAGAAGCCCTATTAAATGCTGTTCCAAATAAAGAAACTCAACAACATGTATGGAAATGTACTTCGACTATTGATGTGATTTAAATTGCAGCTTTCCAAATGACTAAATACACTTTCAACAAAAACTTCAACTCTCTAGTATGAACCATTTTTTCATTATTTGAAATCCTCTCTGTTTTCCTAAATATTCTAAAACAAAGAATTTCTTTTTTTTTTCTTAGGGTAGCTTTTTTTTATGAAACTAGAATATTCAGAAAATGCTTAACCAAATGGCTTTTTTTTTATTCTTTAGAATTAAATAAGCATGTGAGAAAGAAATTAATTAAATAACCTAAGCATCTTTGCTTCAGCTTTCATTACGGTCGTCTCCAGCACCCCCCCCCCCCTCTTTTCATGAGGAGAAAATAAGAGTTTTAAAAGAAAGTACATTCGAACTACGTAATTTGATTGCCGCGAAACATTTTTTTGCTTCTTCTTCTTCTTACCAGTCTCGAAGCGATTTAGGAAATGATGTTCAAATTTATTCCTTGCTGAATATAGTTTTGAAACTAAGTCCACCAAAGCTTTTGAGAATCACCATTACTGTTAACTGAAGGCTAAAGATTAATGAGTATAGCGAATGTTTTTTAGTTTTTTTAATAATATTTTGATGCAAAATATTTTCCGTAGTCTGAATGATTTTTAACAAAGGAAAATTAATGTTTTCGAAAGATATAATTTCAAAAAAATTGGAAATATGTAGTTATTGAAGTTTAATTGAAGTTAAAAATCAACGTAAATAAAGCACAAATAAGGTAGAAAGTACAGCAAATAGCTATTTCAAGGCTACAATGGAGCCCCTTCCTCAGTGCAAGAAGCTCAGCAAACAACATGAAAGCTGTAAGAGAACTGAGCGCGAAGCACGTGGGCCCCGGTATTTATAAACAAATGGGCCAGTGCGTATGAACTCACGACGAGAGCGGGAAAACACCGACCAATCAGAGATCAGCGAAACTGCCAGGAGAGCGAAAAAAAGGGGAAGACAGCAAAGGAAAGTAGGGGAAAGAAAAAAGCGCGGGAGAAAACACTAGGAGACAAAATTATAAAAATTGCTTCCAGATGTCAGGGAAAAATGGAACACTGGAAAAATCATTCACCAGAGAATGGGAATTTTTCCAAATATAGTAAGCTTCCCAAAAATCGAGGTCATAAACTGACGAACATTTACAAATAATTCTAGCCGAAGAAAAATCAAAGCAGTGACCAGAAATCCAACAATGCTGAGCAATGGAAGAGCGTGCTAGTTCTTTATGTTTAACATAATTTTGATGCTCTTTCAGACGGTGCTTGAGAGGCCGCTTAGACTGGCCTACATAGCTAAGTCCGCATTTGCAAGAGATGCTATAAATGCCCCAGTTGCTTTGGCAATCCATGGGATGCTTCAAGTTTGTAAACTTAATTTTGTTCACAGGAGAGAATGAAATATCGAAACCAAACTTTTTCAAAATCTTTGCAACTTGATGACTTATTTTTGGATAAAAAGGCAAAACAATGGTGTAACCTACCTTAGAATCGGAAACCTTGCTAGAATGAGAGGGCTTTATTAGCCTATTATATATAGAATCAATAATCTTGGGCGAGTAACCCCGATCAAGAGCCACAGCTTTTAAATAAGAAAGCTCAGTATTTAAAGAACTGGATGAAGAACAGATATTCAAGGCACGAAACACAAAAGCCTTAAATGAGGCCAACTTTTGGTTTCGAGGATGAGAAGAGTAGTTGTGAGGAGGTAGTGTAACAGCAAAGGGCTTTCGATACACTGAAGTCATAAAATCGTTATTACTTTTAGTAATCAAAACGTCCAAGAATGAAAGAGAACTTTCCATTTCCATTTCAATAGTGAATTGGATGCAAGGATCGATAGCATTAAGAGTGGAAAGTAAAAGCTCATTATTAACTTGGTTTTGGTCAAGCAAAACAAAGCAATCGTCAACATAACGAACATAGAACGGAAACTTTATGGTTTCAAAAAGTTTTACCTCAAAATAGTGCATATAAATGTCACTTAAAATAGGGCTCAAAGGGTTACCCATCGCTAAACCTTCGGACATGCGATAGTAAACACCATCAAACACAAAAGTATTCTGCTTTCGACAAGCACGAGTAAGGGAAATAAGCTCATCAACCTCAAAACTAGAAAAATGATGTTCCTGGAGTCTCAATTTGAGACAATCCAGTGCTCCAATAACAGGTACATTAGTGAAAAGTGATTTCACGTCAAAAGAAGCCATCGTTACGCCGTGAGGCTTAAAGCAACGTAACTTCTGAACAAAGTCAATGGAATTTTTAACAGTGAAAGAATTGCTGGTCAAAAGAAGAGAAAAAATGGAAACTAAATGCTTAACTTGTTTGTATGTAGTTATTATAGTTAAAATTTTCTGAATGATATTTAAATTGGTAGTTCACACTTTCACCTAATGTACGATTAGAATAAGGGCCATGCTCCACATCAGCGTAAAACGCGACCGAAACTGAAGGCAGAAACCGAAAATCCGGGTACTTTCCATAGGAACACTATGTAATCCATTTTACGCTTCTGCTTTATTTTTCTGCTTTACGTCAATGTGGAGCATGGCCCTAAAGGAGAAAAAATAGTTGTTATTACATAACGCATGCTGTGATGATATGCGCGTTTCCAACTAATCGTCTTTATCTATATATATATAAAAATGAACGTTGGTAAATGTGTATATATGTGTGTTCCCTAAGATCTCAGAAACTACTCGGGAGATTTGGCTGAAACTTTCACCGTTTGTTCCTTTTGGTACTGGAAAGGTTTAGAGACCAGTTTCAATAAAATCCGATGAGTAGTTATTTTTTTATTTCAATTTTAGACCTGATTCTGTCTCTGTAATTTCAATTTAAAACGCCATTTTCGAAGGCTTTCATCAATCCAATCGAGTATTTAGTGTATCAACTCAACTCTCTGGCAGATAGTTGGAATTGCTTGCTACCGTAAATTTGGCGATCTTTTAAATCGCGCCAAGAGCCCTCAATAATGGAAGTTTTCCCAATAACTATCTCAAGTATAAAGGATAAAAAAGGTATTTGATTAACAGATTAATCTTTTTTTAAAAACAAATGAGATTCAGTTTCATATTTCGGAACTCCTTTAGATTTGTAGAGGCTTAGATGGCATGCATTATTTTCCAGACGAACACTATTTTGTTCTTTATACCTATTGCTGTTTTCAATCAAAGTATGTTACTATATTTTCTCGCCAAACATCCCTATTAATAAATATTAATGCAGTAGGACATTTTTGGCTCACCACTGTCATACATTTTGTGTTCCGCTATTTTTTTTTTTTTTTTAATTCAGATTAGCGAAGGCCATAGCCATCAAAATTTTTACAGTACTCTTTCATCTTCTAATTTCTTTGTGACTAAATATTTACTTTGAATTGATTGTTGTAGTGTAGAAGGTAAATAAGACGTCAAAAGCGCAAATGTGCATTAACACTGCGGACACGTATTTCGGTTACAAAGAACGCGTTTTTAAAAACAAATTTTTGAGCTTGTGGATGTACGTTTATCCATAAGCTCAAAAACTCAGAGTGAAAAAAACACGTGTCTGCAGTTTTGCTACACTTTTTTTGCTTTTAAAGCTGTTTTATTTATTTTTTAAGTAGAAAGGAATTAACATTTTTCTCATTGTATTGTTTTCTAAAAGTAAACATAAATTTCGGGGTTTATTTCACACATTTCAAAAGTGATTCCAATGCATAAGCCACACAATAAATACTGTAGGGTCAGGTGGGGTAAAATGGGTCAGGCTCTTAAAAAAAATCCTTAAAAATTGTGCTAATAATATTTTTTTTCTGCGTTGCCACTTTCATATATTTTAGACACCAGGCATTATTTTATATGCAAAATAAAGTGCAACTTCTACTTTCAAGTTACAGATACTAGAGATTAAGTGTTTTTCTTAAAAAACGCTTGACTGTGATCATTATAAAAACTTTTGATTTAAAGAAAGGGAAATGAAAATACACATTAAGTTTTCACCCTACTACTTAGAGCACATTTTCAGGAATAAATTCCTGAAATGTTGAAGACAAAACAGCAAAATTGAAATTTTCAGGGATATTAAAATGGGTCATTTTTCGCATTCGATTAGGCTTAGCATGTACTAAAGAGCTAATTATATTTTTTGCTTACTAACTCATGTTTTGTTGCCATGTATGTATGTACTAATTTAAAACAAGCAATATATTGCTTTGTTATTCTTTTGATACACACATATATAAACTTGTAGTGCAAAATAATTAAATTAAACCAAAAAGCCAATATTAAAAGCACAGCTTTTGGTCGATGACCTTCCTTCAGAAAATGTTGTTAAAAAGTTAAGCAAAAGTGACTTATTTTCGCCAATGAAAGTAGCCTTTGCAACCAAATCATAGAAAAACATTCTACAGAACTGAATTCAATTAATGCAGTTGAAGGAACGGCACCAACATCTAACATCTCAACAACAAGTGAGGCTGCTTCTTCGATATTGTAACAAGACGAGTCAAGCGTGTGTTTTATTTTTATGCATATTTAAACTTTAAACTTCTATTATAAGTTCACTCTCTCCAAAACACCAATAACCAAAAGTAAAGAAAAAATAGTAAAATATAACAGAGGAGAAAAGTACACACGTGCAGAAAGAAACTTGTAAAATTTCGACTCGACAATATTGAAAAGACTGCATACTGAAAGAGTCTAGAGATAAAAAATCAATTAAACTGATACACAGACACAAAACTAAATAAATAATAAATAAACATTTTCTGTAAAAGAAATTTATAACTGAATCAAAGTGCATTGATAACAACCTTTAACAGTTGGAAAATGAGAACAAATTAAGTTTTTTGGGGAAAATGTCAAAAAAGTATATTCTCATGCCATCATTCTTCATCATAATGTAGAATAACGTGCAATGAAATTTTGAAATACAGTAAATTTTTTTTGTTTCCGGAGAGAAATGATGGTTGGAATTTTTTTCATCGTAAACAGTGCTGAACTTTTCTGGCCCTGATATAAAGCAAAAGGACAATATTTCTTTCTAGAAATGCTTATGTACTAACTGCTTTCTCATTAATGAACAAAAGTACAGAATCAATAAATCGTGAAATTAAATCCTTTAAAGCCCTGACTCATTTTACCCCACTAGTGACCCGTTTTACGCCACGCTATGGGATAAAATGGGTCATTGACAACACATTTTCTAACTTATTTATCGGTATCAATATTTTGTTTTTTCCGAGATATTTCACTTTAAATGTCACAAGGAAGAGTCATTTGCATATCCTGAGCAGTTTATTCACTGGTTGAAATAATATATTTTTTGCTGTCAAAGCCTGATTCCTTTTTGACCCATTTTATCCCACCTGACATTACTAGTAAGCATAATTTCAGCTTTTATTTTAAAGTATTTATCAAATTAATTACATTTATTCACATGTCTCTGTTTTTAGAAAAGGAAATGAAGTAGATCGTATAATTTTTATTTTTATTTTTATTTATTTATTTTTTTTTTTTCAGTATTGCAAAAAAATTCAAAATATTTCATTAGGAGAAACGGTGCGAAAAACTATTTTGTATCGCAATAACATTGGGAAACACACATCGCAATAATATACAATTAATATTTCTTAATTAAACACTTCTAGCTGAAACATTTATTTACCTCTCCTTTCCACATAAAGCCGTGCAAAAAGTTTTTTAGCAATAATAACTGCAAATTCATTGTTCGAGAAATAATGCTTCTTATTTACTTGTAATGCATTTCATGAGATTTCAAAACAGATGTCTGGAATTGTTTTCAAAATGTATCTTAAAATGTTGTTTTTCCGTAGAACGTTGTGCTACTGAACCAAACGCACGATTAATGCTTCGGGTGTTTTGTTTATTTTATTCTATTTTATTATTTCCTTTTCCAAGACAATTATTTCATCATGAACACGTTTAAGTATTTGGTCAAAATTAAGTGGAATCTTTTACTCTTTGTGAAAAATCTTACTATACCCTGCGTAACGACAGCTGGCTGCACGAAGTAAAATTCATTTCCCACTCTTCGCACTTTTCCCCTGATGGTTGTCATAGTTACGGCGCTAGGGACTTTTTCCCCACTTAGCTTCTGCAACAATGGTTAAAATCAGAAGGTTAAAATTGCTTCGTGTGTAAATTATTATTCTGTTGAAAAATCAACGTTAATAAAGCACAACATTTTCTTAGAAATTTTCGCTTAATGTATGATTAGATTTGTTAGAAAACGTTGGGAAATAACTGAGACATAGAGTATAAATTAAAGCTTCAACCTAATTCGATAACCATAAAACAAATGAAATGCCTTAACAGCAGAGAATAAATAAGGGAGTGGAGCTGTTTTCTTTCGTACGGTTTGCATGGAGACGACGCAAAATTTCTAAACTTGATACACATATTTTAAAGTAACCGAGTAGACTCCGAAACTGTTCAACCGTGGACTCCTTCCCAATACTCATGGGTAAAGCTCCAGATTAGCGGTCGCCAGTCTCCAACGGGAGACCATTTTATTGAAAATAGGTGACTATTTCATTGAAATTTGGTAGGGCAACCTACCAAAAATTAAGTGCCACTAGCCGAAAGTACCGAGTTTCTTTATTTGTTAAAAATCATATAATTTTTTTTTTTTTTTTTTTGAATATTTTTGTTTGTATTGTAAGCTTGTACTGTCCATCCGTGAAAGCCACACTCGGGAACCGTTCCACTTAAAAAATGAGTGATGGGTTGTGAATGGGAACTTTCCGAAGTTCTCAATTTAAAACTTGCTTTTTTGCTATAATTTTGACACATTCAACTAAACTATGTATTTGAAATTACAATTTGTTGTTTCATATGGCTCAAAATGCTTATTATTATGTTTCCCTTTATTGTTATCTTACCTTTCACCATTATTTTGGTAAGATCAGCGAAAACCTGACATATGCGTAAATATGCAGAAGGTTTTACCTAAGAAAATTAGACAGTATTTTCAAATTTAAAATTTTTAAATTTTAAAAGTAGTATTTTTAAATTTTAAATTTTAAAAGTAGTATTTTTAAATTTTAAATTTTAAAAGTAGTATTTTTAAATTTTAAATTTTAAAAGTAGTATTTTTAAATTTTAAAAATACATTCATTGAACTTTTTTTTTTCGAGAGTATCGTAATCTCTTATATTACTAACTTACAATAGGTCACTTACTTTTTTTGAGCTGCGCATATAATTTTGTTAAAATAGCTTCCAAAAGTGAAAAAGTGGCTACCTGTGTTAGCGGATCTTTTAAAATAAGCTTATGAAGGTAAAATCTTACCAACTTTCCGCTTCATGTTGGGCGCTTGCAATCGTGTCGCTGTTGTGAAGATAATACTCGAAAAGAGAAATCATTTTTCCTTAAATATTATATTAGAATTAACTATTTACATATCGGATATTTACAACTCAAACTACAACCAAAACAGTTCGGAATGTTCCATCAAAAATCAATCGTGTCTGATCGTTCCATAAATTGTTATTATTTTAATCTCATTCTTCGCTTTTTTCGGTTCAGTTCAGATCATTTCATTCAAACCATGAAAAGGCTAAAAATAACCTGCAGACGATAGAAAGCACAATTGCAATACTACCATATTTTGTGACTCTAGTAGCCAGGAGCTACTATTCAGAATTCCTACTCTTCCTTGATTCCTAGCTTCCCAAATTTTCACATTTCTTAGTTCTGTAACCCTCATAATTTATTCCATAGCCTCCTTCAAAAAAGTTCTGCTCAAAGCAGAAACTGGAAACCTCTGACAATTTAATTCTTTGATGAATGCATCACAGGCCGCTCGATAAACTAAAAGTGAATTTTCGTAAATGACGCAACGCACGTTATTTGAGGTAACTTCTTTCTACCTTCACACCAATATCAGACGACAGCCATAATAATTGTTGTGCAACTCCGATTAGAAGCAGGTTTAGTGTCGTCCTTCATTACCACCGATTAAACATTCATCGTAAATCATCAAACCGGGTAGGGGGAGGGGGAGGCGAAGCATATGTTAATTTGGGGATGCATCGATGCCAGCGAAGAAGTTATTAGAATATTCTTGGTTTTCTTTTTCAACAGTTTCGGTTTGAAGTGGCAACTATCTTGACGCATTAAAGTGTTTTAATTAATGAAAGAATGGGTACCTGGGAGGTTTTTGAGGGCACATGTAAATTTACAGGCTGCGGAAAGATTGCTGTTTTGGCTAAAAATAGTTGTTTTGGCTCTAATTAATGCAAGCGTGGATGATAGACAAATTTTTGAAGTATTTGTATTGCTTACAGGATATAAAATTTTTTGCAATAGTTACATAAATTTTAAGTAAGACAATCGAAGAAAACATTGGAAGCCCAAATTTGTCAAAATCAAAATTTGGTATACCGAAATTTTTACCCCCTGCAAAAGATATGAAATTGCTAAAACAGTACTGGCAAAACCGCCAAGAAAATTGGCGGCAATTTCAATGAAAATGGACATGTTATATAATTATTATTTAATTATTATATCTTACTTACAATAAAAAGTTGTTCAAAATTAGCCATTTTGACTTAAGCATAAGGCTATTTTATTCATTCCAGAGTTCTGGAAAGAAATCCAGTGTAAGTGGTCGTCAGCTTGTTTTTTATTATGAAAAAAAGCATCAAAACCGGAACTAGAAAAGCATTTCTAACTTTTGAGCAAGAATAAAACGTTGTTCAAAATTAGTCATTTTAACTAAATGGGGCTATTTCATTCATGAAGTTAAAAATGCAAGACAACGTGTCCAAAAGTACAAAAAAATGTTTAAAAAGAGTTTTAAAATGTTTAAAACTCTAGCAGAGTGCTTTGCTAGAGTTTTCTAACTCTTTTTAAACATTTTTTTTTTTTTTGTACTTTTGGACACGTTGTCTTGCATTTTTAACTTCATTAATTGTACAAAGTTTTTGACTGCTTTTCTTACAAATAGTTTATTCATTCCAGGATTTTGGGGGAAAATCCAGTGTAAGAAGTTTTCGTCAGCTTGTTTTATATTATGAAAAAAAGCATCAAAACTGAAATTAGAAAAGTATTTCAAACTTTTGAGCAGGAGCATTCAGCTTGTCTCTTTTAGACAAAAGTTTAAAAGGCTCATCTCCCCAAATTCTGTCCTTGTTCGACTAAGCGAAGTAAATAACCAAACCAAAATGTGGATAAATTGTAGAAAATTTAACGTTCACGGCATATTGGACATTTAACATTCATTTCTCAGTTGTTAAAGTTCACTTTTTAAAGATTACTTCGAAGCAAATCAATTAACCTTTACAATTCACTGAAATTATGTAGAAGAAAATGGTGGGAGAGGGCTAATAATGTTACTGAATCGTAGTAAATAAGATGACGATGCTGTTTGTAACATGAGCATTTCAGAAACTTTTCTTGCGATGTTTGTGAATGTAAAATATTCTTTCTGCAATATTTTTGCACTTTATTATATATGATAGTGAAATTCCTTCACTAAAATACTGGTGTGTCACTAAAAAGTCCACTTCTTCAAGCTAAGTCGGCATCCAAAAGTTCCAAATCTTCCCAACCTATAAATATCGACCAATATACCTGTTTTTTTTTTTATTATTATTTTTTTTTAATCATAATTTCTAAATACCTTATAACAAGGGCATCCCTCTGGAGAATATGATTCCCGAACTTTTTTTTTTTTTTTTTTGCCATCCTAATATGCTCATACAAGCTAATAATTCGACTGACATACAAACAGACATATAGACAGACAGAGAGAGAGAAAAAAAAAGATACTGTTACAAATCTTGTAAATAGTTGTTGTTTTTCCTGCCTTGCTTTATTTTCATTAGTTTTGGTTTTATCTGACGTCATGTTGCAAAGGTATCTGAAGATATCACTTTTATCACTGGTATACCGGCCCTGTAACGTTTTGTAGTTTTTATACTTGCCCTACATTTGATAAGCGTGAAGACATTTTCCCCGCTGAGTGTGTTTTTTTTTTTTCTTCTTTTTAGAAATTTCAATGAATGAATTGGAATACTCCAGATTTTGCTAGAAATGTCCTTGAGTGTATAAAAAGCTGGCCTTGAACACAAGTCAGTCAGTTGTTTTCAGATTTGATTCTGGTGACTCGTTTTATTCGCTATTCGCTTGGGCGATGTTTTGCTTTTGTAATTGCTTAATTACGGTTCACGTTAGATACGTGGTGCTGAATTACTGTTGAGAGTACAGTGTACTGTTTTGCTACCTAATTGCTGGATGTTTAGCAATTGTTTCCTGCTCCTTTTGTAAATAGTGTACATACTTGTAAATAAATTTATAGTTACTTCCTCAAGATTGGAATGTTCATTTAAAGAAAGTTGAAGGTGCTACGGACTCGTTACAATTTTGGCGCCCAACGTGGGGCATCTTCAAGGACTTTCTTGGAATTTTCTGTGAACTTGGACTTTTCATCCTGAGGACTTTTTGACTTCAGAATTTTATGGTGATTACTCGAGCAATGGAGGAACAACTACAAAAACTCCTTGATGCTATCAACGCTGTTAAAAGTGACATGACTGCGAATCAAGAACAATTAAAGAATGATATGGCGATTATGGCTACTAATCAAGAACAATTAAAAAATGATCTGGCTACTAATCAAGAACAATTAAAGAGTGATTTAACCGCTAGCATAACTTCAAGTCAAGAAGAAATCAAGAATGATATGGCGACTCTGGCTACTAATCAAGGACAATTAAAGAGTGATTTAACCGCGAGCATAACTTCAAGTCAAGAAGAAATTAAGTGCGATCTAACGTCGATGAAAAGTTTGGTGGAAAATAAATTTGCCAATATGGAAAATAAAGTGGAGGCTATAGAAGAAAAAGTTGACAGCGTTGAGAATCGAATCACCACAGTAGAAAACCATGTGGAAAGGAAAATTAAAGAACTTGAATCAAAGTTATCAGCATCCTGCAACAACTCAGACGGTGTTGAGAATCGAATCACCACAGTAGAGAATCACGTGGAAAAGAAAATTAAAGAACTTGAATCAAAGTTATCAGCATCCTACAACAACTCAAGTGACTGTGTAGCTGCAGCTGGGACTTCTCGTCCATCCATTAAACTGGCCACATTTGACGGGAAGACCTCGTGGAATATTTACAAGAAGCAGTTCCTCATCGTTGCAGAAGCAAACTCTTGGGACTCTTCCACGAAAGCCTGTCACCTTGCAGCCTCGCTGCGAGGGGATGCAGCTGACATACTACAGACCTTCCCAGAGGACAAGCACCGCGACTTCGATGCCTTATCATCGGCCTTGGAGCTCCGCTTTGGCGAAGCATGCCAAAAAGAATTCAGCCAACTCCAGCTGAAATCCCGACTGCAGAGGGCCGGAGAGACTTTGCAAGTTTTTGCAGCAGACGTCGAGAGGCTTTCCCATCTCGCCTTCTCGAACTGTCCTTCGGATGTTCGCGATAACCTGGCCCTGAACTACTTCATAGACGGAGTGCGAAGTCCAGAAATTCAGACGGCTCTCCGGATGGCGGACATCAAAGATCTTAAATCTGGTCTAGTCTACGCAATGAAGTTCGAGGCTGCACAGCAAACATCCCGCAAGGATCGCCATTCAATCAGGAGCGTGGAAGTGAGTGCCCCGGATTCGAATTCGACTCGTCTCTCGGAAATTGAGCGACAGGTCAAAGAGATCCTGAAGAAGATTACGGCTCGCAAAGACCAAAGTAGACAACCACTGAAGTGCTGGAAATGTGGCGGTGAGGGCCACGTACGAAGGAACTGCGAAGCCAGCCAAGAAACAAGAGGGAAGGGTACCTCTTCCTCTCCAGCTCAGGAAAACTAAGATATGGCAATCTCGCGGGGCGGAGGTCGCCAAATTGGAATGAGCCCCATCCCAAAATTTTCCAGATTTCCTCAAGAAGTGGCGGCTGCAATGGACTCTTCATTTACGCATATGTGAATGGGTTTCCCTGCGAAATGATTGTGGACACAGGAGCCAACGTTTCCATCATTAGGACTGATGTGGCTCGTCAATTTGGACTCAAGATCTTATGGACACCGCCCTGCGTTACTCTCCAAACTGTGACAGGTGACAAAATCGAGATTGAAGGAAAAGTGAACTTAGAAATAATGTTCGGAAGCGCTACTTACCATCACACGGCATTCGTCGCTGACATTACAGATCCCTTCATTCTCGGACTGGACTTTCTGAGAAAATTTGATTTTTCTATCGACTTTAAAAATAATGAGCTGCACTCGATGAGGGAAGACATAGCAATTTTCAATGCTGAAAATAACTTAAAATCCGCTCATCAAATAATAGCCCAAACTGATTCATTGATTCCCTCTAGATCAGAAATACTAATACCTGGCTCCCTCAAGGAAAACAACAGCTTTAAATTCGGCCTCATTGAATATCCTAACCAGAATAATAGCCCAAAAGGAGTACTAGTGGCATCTACGCTTGTGGACCTTTCAAGGAATGCAGTTCATGTGAGAGTCGCCAATGTAAGTGAAAGACCGAGGAATATTAAGAAAGGAGAAGTGTTGGCAACTTGTACTCCCGTAAACTGCATCATCAGAAGAATTGATTTCTCCGAGACTGTGTCTTCCGAATCCTTGACTTCGAAATTAATTGGGAGTGCACCATTATCGAAGGATCAAAGATACGCTGCGGAAAGATTGGTGGACAACTTCAAGCAGGTGTTTTCATCTACATCCGAGGATGTTGGTCGCACTAGTTTAACGCAGCATAGGATCGACACTGGAGATCATCCCCCTATCAAGCAGCATCCAAGACGACTGCCGTTCGCCAAGAAGGAAGAGGTTGAGATCCTCTTGAAAGAGATGCAGGAGAATGACGTCATCGAACCCTCATCCAGTCCTTGGGCATCCCCTATCGTCTTGGTCCGAAAGAAAGACGGCTCAACCAGATTTTGTGTTGATTACCGACGCCTGAATGACATCACCAAGAAGGACAGTTACCCTCTTCCACGGATCGATGACACTCTGGACACCCTTTCCGGACACAAGTGGTTTTCGACCCTGGATTTAAAGAGCGGCTACTGGCAGGTGGAGATACACCCCGACGACCGAGAGAAGACGGCGTTTACAACCGGACAAGGCTTGTGGCAGTTCAAAGTGATGCCCTTCGGCCTTTGCAATGCACCAGCCACGTTCGAGCGTCTTATGGAATCAGTGTTACGAGGACTGTCTTATGAATCCTGTCTTGTCTACTTGGACGACATTATCATCATAGGACGCAGTTTTGAGGAACATTTGGCTAATCTTAGGAAGGTGCTGCAAAAGCTTAAGGAAGCCAACCTGAAGTTAAGCCCGTCCAAATGTAATTTGTTCCGCCGTGAGGTGAACTACCTTGGTCACATTATCTCCTCCGAGGGCGTACGAACAGATCCAGATAAGGTATCCGCAGTCAAGAATTGGAGCCGCCCCGAAAATGTCCATCAGCTGCGAAGTTTCCTGGGGCTCTGCACGTACTACAGGAAGTTTGTGAAGGGTTTTTCCAACATTGCACGACCTTTGCATAAGCTGACGGAAAGCAAACAAAAATTTGAATGGTCCAAAGAATGCGAGGATGCATTTCTACAACTGAAGGAGGCTTTAACATCAACGCCTATCCTCTCTTATCCTCAGCCTGGAAAATCCTTCATACTTGACACTGATGCGAGCCACGAGAGCGTTGGAGCTGTTTTATCTCAAGAAATAGACGGTAACGAACATGTCATCGCCTACTGGAGCAAATGCTTATCCAAGTCGGAGCGAACTTATTGTGTCACGAGAAAGGAATTGCTCACCATAGTTAAAGCTGTAGAACATTTCCATCATTACCTCTACGGCCGTAAGTTCCTGCTCCGGACTGATCATGCCTCTTTAACTTGGCTTTTGAATTTCAAGAATCCAGAGGGCCAGGTAGCCAGGTGGATACAGCGGCTCCAGGAATATGACATCGAGATTAAGCACCGAAAAGGTTCGTCACACGGTAATGCTGACGCATTATCAAGAAGACCTTGTTCCGAGAACTGCCATTATTGCTCCCGAATTGAGAAACAGTACGGGATGACAATCCCTACTGCCTGTCAAGTTACTGCTACTTCATCATCTTTAGATCCTGATCCATGGAGTGACGACCAAGTTAGAAAAGATCAGCTTGAAGACCCAGATCTAAAGCCTATCATAGAGTTAATGGAAAAGGACAGTCGGCGACCTAGTTGGCAAGACGTTTCTATCTATAGTCCTGCAACGAAGAGATACTGGGCTCTATGGAAATCTCTCCAGTTGCGAAATGGCGTCCTGTATCGGAAATGGGAATCTGACGATGGTAAAGCATTCAAATGGCAGTTACTCCTTCCCAGATCAAGAATTCCAGACGTTCTAAAGGAGTTGCACAGTAGTCCGACTGGAGGACATTTTGGTGTGTTGAAAACCCTCTGCAAGGTTCGAGAACGCTTCTTCTGGAGCAAGGCGAAGGATGACGTGGAGAAGTGGTGTCATTCTTGTGACGCCTGTGCTGCCCGTAAAGAACCGAAGAGAAGAAGCCGCGGGAAACTACATCTTTACAACGTAGGAGCTCCTTTCGAACGAATCGGGATCGACATTCTTGGTCCTCTACCGAAAACTACTGATGGGAACAAATACATCCTCGTTGCCATTGACTATTTCACCAAATGGCCCGAAGCATATTCCATTCCGGATCAAGAAGCTATCACTGTAGCAGAGACTCTAGTCCAGCATTGGATCTCGAGATATGGGACACCTTTGCAGATCCATTCCGATCAGGGAAGAAACTTCATCTCTGCTGTGTTTAAGGGCCTATGTGATATCCTCAAAATTGAGAAAACTCGAACGACACCACTACACCCACAATCGGACGGCATGGTGGAGAGATTCAACAGGACAATCCTTAATAATCTCTCGCTTATGGTCTCCAAAAATCAACAGGATTGGGACAAGAAACTTCCTCTGTTCCTGCTGGCCTACCGCAGTGCTGTCCACGAGACCACCGGATATTCCCCATCACAGATGCTCTTCGGCCGAGAGCTTTGGCTGCCTTGTGATCTCGTCTTCGGTCTCCCTCCAGATGCGCCTTCATCGCCTGAGGAGTACGTCCAGGATCTCCAGGCCCGGTTGGAGGACGTTCATCACTTCGCACGGGAGCGAATCAACATCGCGACGGAGAAAATGAAGACCCGATACGACACCAGGTCCACTGGCCATGACTTTCAAGAAGGTGACAAGGTGTGGCTATGGAATCCCATCCGACGTAAAGGTCTGTCACCCAAATTGCAGTCGCATTGGGATGGACCCTACACAGTCCTTCATCGGCTGAACGACGTCGTAGTGAGGATCCAGAAGTCATCACATTCAAAACCTAGGGTTGTACATTATGATCGGCTAGCCCCATACTATGGCCATAGTTCGTAAAATAAATCTAAAGCTACCATGGTAATTTGTTTGTAAATTTTGTAAATAACTTTTGCCTTTAATTGTCTGTAATATGACTTTATCAATGTTAGTCTTTCTTTCATGTTCTCATTGTTATTGTTTATCATGTTCATGATTGGTCATCATATAATGTGTGTATCTGTAAGTTTTCCCTTGCTTCCTTTCTGGGGATTGTACTGCCCGGGACGTGCAGTCCTTGGGAAGGGGGCAATGTTACAAATCTTGTAAATAGTTGTTGTTTTTCCTGCCTTGCTTTATTTTCATTAGTTTTGGTTTTATCTGACGTCATGTTGCAAAGGTATCTGAAGATATCACTTTTATCACTGGTATACCGGCCCTGTAACGTTTTGTAGTTTTTATACTTGCCCTACATTTGATAAGCGTGAAGACATTTTCCCCGCTGAGTGTGTTTTTTTTTTCTTCTTTTTAGAAATTTCAATGATTGAATTGGAATACTCCAGATTTTGCTAGAAATGTCCTTGAGTGTATAAAAAGCTGGCCTTGAACACAAGTCAGTCAGTTGTTTTCAGATTTGATTCTGGTGACTCGTTTTATTCGCTATTCGCTTGGGCGATGTTTTGCTTTTGTAATTGCTTAATTACGGTTCACGTTAGATACGTGGTGCTGAATTACTGTTGAGAGTACAGTGTACTGTTTTGCTACCTAATTGCTGGATGTTTAGCAATTGTTTCCTGCTCCTTTTGTAAATAGTGTACATACTTGTAAATAAATTTATAGTTACTTCCTCAAGATTGGAATGTTCATTTAAAGAAAGTTGAAGGTGCTACGGACTCGTTACAATACTAAAGAAAAAGTGAATGATTTACTAATACTTCAGCGCTATATATAGAGCAACAAAAATGGCAGACAGATAGACAGTTGGATAGAAAAAATGAGATTACAAGGAAAAAAACTTAGAAAATATTTCAGTGCTGTAGGCATAGCAACAGAAACGACACTGAAAAATAAATTTATTTTTAATTGCAATGGCATCACTTATTAGCACGAATTAGAAGACCCTAAAAAGCTAGGGCACAGTTGAGTAGACTGCCGCATCATACGCTAAACGGAACTTGAATGTAAAAGTGAGTCAGGTATAAAGAAAAATTTAAGTCGAATATTTTTTCCATGGGTTTAATATACCGTGAATATTTATACCACGATCCAAGCCCGATAAACAGTTAACACTGATTTAACGCTTCATTGTGCATCAATGAAGAGTACAAAAAATTATGCAACTGGTAAATTTGTATCTGGTAACATGGAAGTTATTAGATAATACCACTTTCTTTATTAAAGGTTTGAGTTTGAATGGGAGTACACCTTTCATTAATTAAAATGATTTAATTAATGCAAATGAGTATAATAAAAAACGGAAACAGTTTCCTATTTTTCCCCGTACAATTTGTTTTATACTTGCTCGAATATACACATTCAACGTATATATATTTTTTCTTTAACAAAGACAAATTGTTTTCAAAAAAAGAAAAAAAATCTTAACAACCATTGAGAATTAAACAAAAGATAGTGTATTTATTTTTACTGTGTGTATTACTTTATCTTGCAATCAAACTTTTCTTCATTAAAAACAACAACTGAAGAAAAATGCATGAGACGAAACATAGTAAAATTTCAAATGTTGTGCAGGTACTTTTTAATTACATGTTACTGTTTAATGTTGAAGAACAATTAGTTATCTTGCAGTATTGTGCAATATATTAAGGAACAAGAATATTCATTTGAACAATAGCTTTTTATTAATGAAACTATTAGACAAAGAGTGGAAAACCGGTGTCGGGCTCAAAAATTTCTTCTATGAAATCATTTCGAAAAACACCAGAAATCAGACAGAAAACCTACTGACCAAGAAAATTGTTTTTACTAATTGCAGACTTATTCGATGATAAGCTAATTCTCCATTTGTTGTTTTCCATTCAGTGGACAACTTATCACGTTCATTCACATTGGAGGTAAATGTAGTTTTAATAGTAATGAATTTGACTTACTAAACGTGTGTATTGGCGATATTGTACTAAAGGTAAAATGTAAATGCTCTTTTCGCCCCAGATTCTTACTCTTTTCCACTCGAAGGATGATAGCTCTTTACCCGATTTCTACCTGAAAAATATCTTCAAAAACTTCTTCAAAGAAATAAATTACTTGTCTATAAGAGCACATTTCAAGCAACTTCGACTTATTATTTACAATCTATGATTGATCGAGTGAAAAATTGCTCAATTAGCTCCTCCTTACCCCACGAAATGCGTTAAAGCAATCTCTTTGTAGGACAGTTCCATTTTTTAAAAAAATCATCAATTACTGCACAAAACAGCCCTTGTAAGGACTAGATATGTTAGCTGTTTATTTCGTTGTATGAATTTTATGAAGAGCATAGACTCTATTTGTATAAAATTCAGGTAAATTTTGACGATTTCCAGAAATGGTTTATATATATATTTTTTTTTTTTTTTTTGGTTGCGTAACGGACACATCTTACGTCTGTAACGGAGAAAATCGTATTAAATATTTTTTCAGGAAATCTTCAAATTTAACTGCATTATATGTCAGTAAATATTACGTTTTTCATTAAGTTCATGACATAAAACAAGGATTTACCATATTTCTATCCTTTGTAAGCTGTTTTGTAAAATACTGATACTTTTGTTACCGTAGAGTTGCTTCATAATGACTTTAATTTATTTGCTCCTTCTTGCGTGGGTGAATTGACGTAATAGAAATTTTTATTATATGTCAAAAACAAACATAAATAATAGAAGTTATAAAAATAATTCTTAAAAAAGGTAAAAAATAATTTCAAGGCTGAGTGTATGCCAGTGCAGAATTGTATTTGGAACTTTTTTTTGGAACATTACAAACTTTGATAACAGTTTAGATTTTCGGGGCTTTCTCTGTTTAAGTCCTTAATGTGAGCGTGTTTTTGAAAGTTTTTTTTTTTTTTTTTACCTTTGAGCAATCACAATTACTTATTAATTTCACTTGACCACAGTTGATGGATTACATTTTTTGTTGTCCTCCGGCCTACACGCGCAAGTGTTTCTGCTGGATAGCGACTAGCCAATGTCCGTTTAAAATTGACTTTATTTATACCCTACCTTCTCGACTTTACGCAACCCTTTTTAGACAGAAACAGCATCCAGCACACAACGTCTAATGTCGATTCCTAGCATCAATTTGAATTTTGACACCATAAATTCAAATACTGTTTTTGAAATCGTCATTGCGACATGAGCTATTTATAGCCGTGCTGCCCAACTTTTATCTATCCCGGGACCACATCATCATATCAAAACTATGCTCGCGAACCAGAAAACATTAAACATTTCACAATATTTAATTTGTTTCTAAATAAACATGAAAAAAATACGGAAAAAGAATCCTTGCCTTAAACTTAATGACAAACCGTAATTGCTGTTATCGTTATTTGATACTTTTGTTTATTAATTACATCTGTTTTTCACAAACCCATTTCTGAATATTTGTCTCCAAATTTGCAACATGGTCATTAATTCCGCTTTTCAATTTGTAACATAGCCAAACAACGGATCACATGAATCACCCTCACTGTAAAAAATAGATATTTTTACAGTATAATATAGCCAAATTTTACGGCAATAAATTGTAAAATTGCTAGTTTTACAGTTTATTAATGTACATTTTACAGTTTTAAATTGAAACCTAGGCTACCAGTATTACGCTGTAAAAACAACCGTGTTCATTTCTTGCAGTGTTCGCTGGCCCTGCCGGGTACCAATGATTCATAGAAAAAAAGATACCCAACGAGTACCGCCCTATCGCAGTTCTTGATTAAGAAAAGCATAACCTGAATTCAAAATGTTAAAATTGAAACAAATTATTTTCTTCTTTAAAGAAAATCACACACTTACTTTAATTGAAAGATTATAAACGTGTAAAAAGTAACTGCTGTATTCCATCTTCTTATGTCAAATTCAAAGAATACTACGACGTCAAACAGACTTTAACAACGTTATAATTCCAAATACAACGCTATGAAACGTCATTGCTCATTAACAATAATAAAACGTCTCATCTTTTGCGGTACGAAACACAAAATCATGTTGATGCGTTAATTTGAGTGGTCACGGTAGCATCAAGGGTTGTCGGAAACTAATTAGTTAAAGAATTTCACTTTTTCTTTGTCACCGCTTTTGGCTGAACTAAATGTTTTAATTAAGACGAGCGTAGGTAGCAAGCGGCACGGATTTTTCTCTTTTTTTTTTCCATTTCTCAGAACACTTCTGCATAAAATGACTCCACGTGCAGCCTTACACATGATTCCTAACAGCAATGCCCTTTTTACGCAAAGTAATGAGATACTTGTTTCCATAATTAGGGAAAACTAACCTTAAAATAGAATTATAAATAAATCGCATCTTTTCTCTCTTTTTTTTCCTTAAATTGTAATTAATTTTGCGCTATTAACAAGGTAATTGATGATCACCGAATGCGTTTAATCAAATGCAGGTAAATTGAGGCGATGCTGTAAAATATATAGTTGATAACAGTTAACCTTTTATTGACATATTTCTTCTTTACAGGTAAATACGACCATTTGTTTCAGAAACCCGTCAAGAATAGACCACGAGCATTTTCTTTTTGGATATATTTTTTTAAATTTGAATACTATTTACTGCACCTTTTTCTTTTGTCTGTTATTAATTTATTTACATTTTTTTATTTATAATTTTTATTTATTTCTTTATTTATAATTTTTTTTTATTTCCTTTTTATTTATTTTTTCAATTTATGTATTATTTATATATTTTATTTATTCATTTTTTAAATATTTTTATTCAGATTTTTATTTATTTATTCCTTTATTCATTTTTTTAAATATTTTTTATTCATTTGTTTATTTATTTACTTTTTATTGATTTATGCATTTATATTTTTTCACTTCCTCTTTTACTTCCTTTTACGTAGTAAAAGAAGTATTGTGATCACGAAAAAAATTTCACTCAAATTTCGGTCTAAATTTTGACTTTGCTCACCCCTGAGTGAATGTCGCGTAGTTTTTTCGACCTGTCAGCACGTGCATATGTACCTAACAACATACAAACAGCCGAAAAATCAATTTCGACCACCCCCGAGTAAATTACGACGAGTTTTCTCGTGACGTCTGTATGTACGTATGTGCGGATGTATGTGCGGGTGTATGTGCGGATGTATGTGCGTATGTGGCTCGCATAACTCAAAAACTATATGCCGTAGAAACTTCTAGCTTGGTATGTAGGCTCTGAGGGGGGTCTAGTTGTGCACCTCCCCTTGTGATTGCATTCGAATGTTCCCAAAGGGGTCTTTTACCCCTTTTTTGGGGTAAATCAATGTTAATTTCAATACAGACTCAAGTGATATGAATTGGCGCCACCACTTGGCGACATGTCGCCAAGCTTTTGGTCGCCAAGTGTTTGACGCCAAGTTGGCGACATATCGCCAAGTTGGCTACAAATTTGGTGAAAAAATTATTTTTTGAATTTGGGTTCAATTTGGCGCTATTGGCGATATTTTGCGAAAAATTCACTAAATGATATTAAAATCAGCAATATTTAGAAAAATAACCATTGTAAAATATTTTTTGCATTGTTTCGTGGTAGATTAGGGGAGTAAATATTTGAATTGTTACCTTACTCACTCCAAGCACTTTTTTTAACACTTAAGGTAACTACTAAGAAATTTACACGTAAAAGGACGTAGTGTGGGGTCCATACCAGATTTTTTTTCATGGCGTTGTATTCATGAAAAATAAATTAATTTATTTATTTGTTGTTTAATTACATTCATGTAAATATTTTACTTATATATATTTTTTAAACTTATTATTAACCCAATTATGCCTAGCGTCCCTTTTTAGGGACGGTCCAAAAAAAGGGTCCGAATTTCTCCAAAATGAACATTTCAACCAAATAATAGTGTTCAATTAGTACCTTGGTATTGTTTCCATTCGCTATTAACAGATTGCAGCACATAACCATTGTAAAGTGTGTTCTGTAGCAGTTTTAATATGACCTTTATCAAAAATTACATCGTTCACAACCTCAAAAAAAAAAAAAAAAAGCTTAAGTTTTCAAAGTTATTCCCAGCTTTCCAGTTTACGTTAATTGCTGATTTTATTTCTTCTTATAAAATGTTTTTTAAATATTATACCGTAGGCAGAAAAAAAATTTAGTAAAAAAAGTATGTACCCTCTGGGGTTATCGTAACTTTTAAGGGACGATTTTTCTTTCCTTAATAAAAAAAAAATATTTTTTACATGATTTTTTAATTATTTTTCCTGTCCATTAAACACTGTTGGTAAACAGTATACAAAATATCTTTGGCAAAAAAAATGTCAGGCATTAATGGGTTAACCAAAATTATTTTTCTTCTGTATATACCAAAATTGAATATCTACACATGCGGGTTGTTTTCTAAATTTTCACATACGTCATCCCATAATTTGTTAAATTTGACTTTGTTGAATATGTACAAAGGGATGGCGTATTTAAAAAAAAAAAAAAAAGAAACCCGAAAAAGCGACAAGCTCTGAAAGTTCGAAAATACATTCTTATCCTCATAACAAAAAAAAAAAAAAAATCGGTAAGGATTATAATATTTTAAACATAAAGGCATACGTACTTCGACACATTTCTTTCAGAAGAAGCCGTTGTATTCATTAAAGAATAATTTAATGTATGTTTTCTTAAAATTAGAAATTTTGTATTTTGACGAATTTCTGAACGAAACTATTCAATTTCTTTTCATCAATGAAAGGGAATATGGGGCAAGGTAAAACAGCGAGGTAAAGTGAAATGGTAAAATATTTTCGCAGTTTGAAGCCCCACCTGCCTAACAATATTTTAATTAAATTCATTAAAAAAAAGTTGATTCCAGTCGAAAAATAATTTGTTCAAAAGATGAACGAAAAAATAACACGAGGCGTTTTGAAATTTAATACGCAGGTTGTAATGTTCATGGTTTATCAATAAATATTTTTGGAAAAAAAATACAGCCGACTTCAGTTGGAAATTGCTCTAAAAAGTAAAAAATATTTTTTTTGTTTAAACACCATCGAAACTACTTTTAAATATAAGTTTTAAAATCGGCGCAAAAACGATAGGTAAAATGATATTTAACCATATTTTGCCAACATTTTTCAGAGAAACCATTGAAAATTAAAAGCAGAATATTTGTACCATTACACGAATGTGTGGTAATCAATGAAATGTATCCATTAAAATTTATATTTATAGTTGAATTGTAGTTGCGTATGATTCTATACATTGTTTTTGCGCCGACTTCAAAACTTATGTTTAAAAGTAGTTTCGATGGTGTTCAAAGAAAAAAATTATTTTTTACTTTTTAGAGCAATTTCCAACTGAAGTCGGTTCTTTTTTTTTTTTCCAAAAATATTTTATTTCATAATTTTTAGTGTAAATGCACTTAAAATAATCAAAATATAGTTAAAAAAGCCATGCAGCTATTCAAAAAAATCCTTGCAGACCTGGACTCGAGCTCATTCCATCAGGAACTTCAACCTGACGCGTTTAACCACTCGCGTTAACCACACGCGTTTAACCACTTAGCTCATTGAAGTAAGGATTTACGATAGCACATATTGTTTTAAATAACATGAAATTTTAGTTTTTCGATCATAACTTTTTTTCTAGTGAACAAATATCGTCATATGAGTATGGTGACATGGTACCTAAGTTACACCATCTCTTATTGATTAAAAAAAATCTACCAAATCGGTTCAGTAGATCAGATGTTATGTGCGAATAAACAAACAAAAAAAAAAAAAAACATACGCTTTGAATTGAGAACCATCTCCTTTTTTGAAGTCGGTTAAAAATACTTCTTGTTATCATAAAATGATAAAGGTCATGTTATTATCATTTCAAGTATTAATTGAAATCAACTGATTTCCAGTGAAGCACTCAGCTAGTTCATTCGAGGCATGTTTGATTTGAATGTTCAGTGCAATTTGTCGAGGGGGCAAAGTGGATGGTGCAAAGCGAAATGGTACACAATGGATATTGCCGCTTACTCCCAAGATCGTAGGTTTTCAATAAAGTCTTAGGTTCTTGAGAGTTTTCCTTGAAATTCTTGTGGTGTGTTTATTCATGAAAAATATACATTTACGATGTAATTTATCAATGAAACATAAAAAAATTCAGCAAAATATAGTTCTTTTTATTTAGCAATTTAAAATTGAGGTTTCTTTCACGCGTGTAGTGCGTGACTACATATGAAGAGATTGTACTGGATGCATTTTTTTTTTCACGTTTTGAATCTTTATTGCCTTTCTGTCAAAACTTTCTCATACTTGTACAAAGTCAAGACAATAATAATACGTTTTTATTTTTATTTTTTGTAGATGACGTATACTTTTTATTTTAAAAT
Source organism: Uloborus plumipes (assembly GCA_038373865.1). NCBI lineage: Eukaryota > Metazoa > Arthropoda > Arachnida > Araneae > Uloboridae > Uloborus > Uloborus plumipes. The sequence goes on along the minus strand of JAXGGA010002104.1, from coordinate 44,858 downwards.
TATACTAACGAAATAATTATCGAGAGAGAGCTTTTAGGATTCTCATCACATTTTCTCATCTTAGCATTTCTTGTGACAAGAACTTTTTGCCTAGATCTTGAGAATTTTATGAGCCCAAGCATGAGCACCTGAGGTTTCGTGAAAAACCCCATTAGCAGCCATGCTTAATTCGCATGAGAGCTCACGGGAGTTTACACCCCAGCTCCTATGCATCTTTTCCTGTTCGATGATTTTTTTCAAATGCGACTCAAATTTTAAGCATTTTCGCATGAATATAACTGCTGAAGAAAGGGGTTTTGATACGTTTTGTGAGAAATTAAAGCCCGTTGCCGTTCATTCATAAAAGATTTTACCAATTTTGCTGTTAGCGTTTTATATTATGAGCTTAAGGAAAATAAAGAAGTCACTGGTGCTGCCATCTTTTATTGACATCAGGCGATCACTTTTAGCCGTACCTTTGATAGTGACTTTAACATTCTTTTGCACAAAATATAAATGAGAGAAATAATATCAAATAAAAATATTTAACCTATTATTTTTCTTCTTTAAAAATAATAGGTTAATAAGAACTAATGAAGCATTTTAAGCTCGTATCTTAACTCAATTATAACATCATTCAGGAATTTCTACATACCATTCATGACGGATTTAAGCTGTGAATTCTGGGGGTGCAACGAACGCCGGGGGCCTGGGGGGGGATACCACGGAACAAACAGCGGTTCAATGCCGTCTATTAGATTGTTTTTGTTTTTAGTTTTACCTTAACCTTTTCGCGCCTAACGGGACACATGCGTCCCAAGCAACGGGACGAAAATTCTTTTTTGACCCCCTACCAGTCCTGGCAATATTTTTGAATGTACTTTCGTTCACAGCGGGTAGGTGATCTTAAACAAAAGTATATCATTTTAGTTTCCGCATTCTTGTGATTCCTACTGCGAGTTCATGATACGGAAATTGTTCTAGTGCAGAAACAAAGTCTCACGAAAGGGTTACAAATGATTGTTTTTTATTTCAGAGACGATTTTATAGCTACTGGAATGATGTGCAATAACTTGTCATAAGGTTTTCGATACAGTACACTGCATAATAAATAACTAAGGAAATGTGTGGATTTGATCTGTATGATTAATTTTAATATTTTTTTTTTTTTTCAAATGAATATAACATACTTTTATTCAGACACATGCACATCTCTTGCACTTCTGTGTGGTAACACAGAAGAGTAAGAGAAGACGTATTGAAGCAGCACAATCAGAAAAAAGTTTAGAGGGGTGAATCTGAAAATTGGTTTTCTATCTAGTAAGGCGGTTCAGGCGCTCCTGCCCCGGAATTTGTTTAAAATTATAGTCTTAAACACGTAGTTTTAGATAGTATCTGGCGATGTTAGGATGAAAACAGTTTAGGCAGAATTTCCACGGGTAATTTTAGAAACTAATGTCTTAAAAACGCTATTATAGACAATATTTGTTGACGTTGGGGTAAGGGATGGGTTTAAGGGCTTTCCTGGATCTATTTTTGAAAAACAGAGTAAACTCCCCTCGGAAGTTTTCGAAACTGAAGTTCCAAAAACGCAACTATTGATCATCTTAGATGATGATACGGGTAAAAGGGTTTTGGTATCTCCCCTGGAAACATTTCGGATAAGAAAAACTAAAGCATGAAGTTTTTAAGTGATATTCAGTGGTACTAAGGGAAGAGGTTTTAAAGCTTTTCGTCTTTTTTTTTCAGTTCCAGATTTTATACAGAGAGAGCATCCACTCACTTAATTTAAAGAGAACGCACCCAGCTATCGTTAATACAATTTTAAGCAATTTTCGATGATTTTTGCAGTTTGGAGGACTTTCCCTGAAAAATTTGCAAAACTGAAGCTCTGAAAACGAAATTTTATATGATCATTAATGATTTTGCTGGAAGAGGGCTTCAGAGGCATAACATTTTGAAGACACTTATTTTCAGACGAACTAGAAAAGAAGGGGGGGGGTTGATTATTGAAGGAATGAGGACTGGTAGGGGGAGGGAGGTCACTCAATCAGCTAATCATCGTAAGGATTTCTTTATGAAAGAAATTAAGATTTTTTTCTTAACATTATTTATGTTTTTCTTCTTAAAATCACCTTTTCCTCCCAAGATGCGTTCTTTTAAAGAATATTTTTGAAAGTCTTCTGCTCTCTTCTCTGGTTGCGCTACTGTATTATTGTACTTTTAGGTCTTCTTTCAAGCAAACTAGCTCATAGCGTAGCTGTGGAAAAATCTAAATATTTTACACACTCCACTCCCTGGGGAAATATAATTAATTATTTTTTTTTTCTAAATTCAACTAAAAATGTTAGGGGTGCGGTAAACCCTCTGTTATCATCATCTATCCGCCCATGATTGTATCCACTCTTATTTATGATATTTTTCTCATTCGCGCCTGTACGTCACCGCCATTTTTCGGAAAACTAAATTTTAAGCAGACATAGATGTTATTGTCTGATCTTCTTAAGTAAAATCTTCCGCTCATTTACAACGCGGTACGAACATTAAAAGTAAGATTTTCACAGCTCGTCAAGAATGAACACACACAAACACTGTCGTATAAGTTACAAGTTTGCTTGCCAAAGTCGTATCTGTATCTTTTCCAGGGTGAGGCAAAGCCGTGGGAACTGCTGTCTATGTCTATCAAGTTTTCCAAATAAAAATTTTTCTTCCTTTTCCTTTTTCGTTTTTTTTTTTTTTTAGTTGTTTATTTATTTATTTTTATTTATTTATTTTTTTTTGTGTCAATTTTCAAACCATATGATTATATTACTAATCCCACCCCCGATTTTGACTTTTCACGCTTGGTACGTGTTTCATCTTTGGTCCGACTGAAAACGTAAAATCGGAGTTCCAAAGTACCTCCATATCAATATCTGAAATGATTTCATGACACAATGAGCACGTTTTACAAAACAATGACAATTGCGGTTTACTATGATGCAAATGTCGCAATTAGAAGGCCGTTTAAATTCACAGGGGCCCAGAAGAAGCTTCAATAAAGCATGTAAAAAATATTTTAAATAGCTCTTTTGGTGTGTTAGGAGACATTAAAAAAGTCGCGATGGGCCATCAAAACTGAAAATGCGCCACCGTGCAATGAATGACCAGGCTTGTCATTTCCTGAAGTAAAGGGATTTTCAAAAGCACTTTTAGATCGCAACCTGTAGTTGACCAATGAACTATTCCGCTCTGCTTCTAGAAGAGGTCTGAAATCCTACTTACAACCATCCTTCAACTTTCATTCTCCCCCACCCCCTTTATTTTAAAAATTCCATATGACGGAACGGGACATTTGAAGTAGTTTTGTCCGTAGGTTTTGTTCCATAAATACAAATAAAACAAGCTAGGATTTTTTTTTTATTAGTAGCAACAGTAAAGATTTGTTATAAGAACTACACGGAAAGTTAAAAGGTAATAGTTTAATCAAGGAGCCTCGGTAGCGCAGTTGGCAGCGCGTCAGTCTCATAATCCTGTTTAATCAAAAACAAACCAAACAAACCAAGGACAAGCGATAAAATGTTTGTGACGGAACGGGACACATAAGAGTCACGTTCCGTCACAGGCATTTTATTGCATATTACATACACTAATTAAATTTTAAATTATCGACTTTTAATTTTTTATGTAATCCTTATGACGAACCTCTACTGTTGCTACCAATTAAAGAATTCCTACCTTTTACTTTTAGTATTTATGGAACAAAACTCACTGAACGTTCCATCACATGGAATGACACAAAAAGCATTTTCTTAATGCTGTTTAAAAGTACACACCTCCAATCAGGGCCGTCATTTAGAATGGTCGGGGGAGGGGGCAGGGTCAACGCCCCCCGACTTTAAGAAATCAATGTATTTATATGTAAGTTGGCGTAGTGTTTGCCACTTTTGGAAGAAGTTATATTGCGTATACACTCTGTGCCCCCCCCATCCCTTGAATAAATTTGAAAGACAGGCCTGCCTCCAATGAGTCGGGTTTTGGTTAATGTAAACAGGCTCGGCTTGATAAGGGTACCGATTACTCCAAGATTCAAAAATATATATCTCCTAAATAGTATTCCTTGTCTCTTAACATTACAAATCATAAATTGAAAAAAAGAAAATCGAAAAATGCTTAATATATTTTCCAGTTTGTATGTACTTTTATATCCACCCGGCAATAAGACTAATAATGAAAATTAAATCGGACAGCAACTGCTTATTTTTGCGAGAAGTAACAGAGAAAAAAAACTAAAACCCCTGTCAGTCTTTCGTCGAATGTCTTTTCATCTATGAACTCATTCTTCGCACAGAAAAAGACATTCTTTTTTAATGCTGAAACACATACATCTGCAACATTTTTTAAATTTTTGTGCATTTAAGCAATGAATAACTCTAATTTACTGTCATTTTCATTCTGCATCACATGCAAAACAGATTTAACTTGCGTTGCTTTTCAGAGATGGCAGCACTACAACAAATGCGTCAGAAGTAAACTAGTTATAATATGACAAACCATCGACCGCAGTCATAGAAACTCAGAAACAGTGAAATTTATAGCCAATTTTTATGCAGAGGTAGGAGTTAATTTAAAGATGGGGTTTCTATTTATTAAATTTCAGCTACAATATTCGAACTGTCAAAATAAAATGTTAGAAGTGTTAAGAACAGTGAAAATTCGTTTTAAAACTATTATAAAATAATGTATCTGTAATAGAAGTTTTCGAATATCAATAAAATTTTGAAAAGAAAAAAAAACCCTATTACGTGTTAAGCAGTTCATCCCTGACCCATGGCTAAAGCAGAACTATTATAGATATAATACACCGCCAGCTCAGTTATGCCATCCAGAGGCTGCAGTTTCGTCCTCATTAGAACTGATCAGTCGGGAATAGGTAGTAACCTAGCGTCAGACAGAGAAAAGGGCGATTTTAAAGAGTTACCAGAGGCAAATAACCTTTGATGACAACAGGCATCAAGTTATTTTTGAAATTGATCTCTAATTTTAAGCTGACATCCCCTCCCCCCTCACTTGCTATTATTACCGGGAAAAAATGTTTTTATCAGAAGTATCCTGTTGTATTTGTCTCCAGAATAATTATTGCCGACGTGGCTTAGAGGTCGCCCACACATGATGTCATGCATTGAGGAAAGGGCGGATCCAGAAATTTTTCAAGGGAGGGGAGATTAATTTTTCTACTTACTTTTTACTATGCGTACTGTGGTTTACAAATATTAATTCCAAAGGATTCAGACTTCAATTCCGAAACATTTCCGGGTAGAGCCCCAAATCTTCTTCCCCTACTTCATTAAAATTAGTATTAAATTTCCTTTTTAGAACTTCGATATCGAAAAATTCCCTAGAAGAGTCCCCCAAGGGAGGGGCGATCGCCCCATCTCCTATCCCTTGTATCCACCCCTGCTTGAGGAGGAGAATCATGAAATTTCGAAACTTTGACCAGGGGATAAAGGGGGTAATATACACATTCCGTTTGAATTAAAATATTTTTTCTTCTTTCAGAGCAATACGTTTATGCATTCTAGCGAGACATGTGACAAAGAGAGGAAAAGGGTAAAGATGAAGTGTAACATTTTGTGAGAAAGGGGAGGGAGAGGAGGTCCAATCTGTTTTTTTTTTTTTTAGTATGACATTTTTTGACAGTTACTTGTCAGCTATTTCGGCCATACGATTATGCTTATACCCTGTGTAACCAGAGGAGGCAGCCGGAAGTGAAATTTCCCCTGATGGTTGTCATAGTTACGGCGCTATGGACTTTTCTCCCACTTAGCTTCAGTAACAATGGTTAAATGCAAACGATTGAAATTGTTTTGTGCGTAAACTATTATTCAATCAACGTTAATATAATACTTTTTGAAGTATTTATATAACGGATACTCATGATGGCAGGTCTTGCTAAAACAAACTATTTAGCACTAGATTTGTTAGAAAACGTTTAGAAATAACTGAGATACGAGGACATAAATAAAAGCGTAAGCCTAATTCGATAAACATAAAATAAATGAAATGCCTCAACAGCAGTGTATAAAAAAAGAGTGAAACTGTTGTCTTTCGTGCGGTTTCCTTGGAGACGATGCAAAATTTCTAAAATTTATACGCTTATTTTAAAGTAACCGAGTATACTGTCTGTCTGCGTATTGCGCGCCTTGCAGTCACGATCGCTTCCATTTGAAAAAGGGGTGATAGGATAAGGAGACGCACTTGCCGGTGCTTTCGCTTCTTACTTCCTGTTGAATGTTACTTCGCATTTCCCCCCTGTTTTCAGAAAATCCGAAGAGACCTCAGGCATGCGCAAATGTGAGGAAGGTTTTACGATAAAAGATTAGACAGTAGTATACGTACAACTTACGCTTTTTATCTTTCTTTCTCCACCCCCCCCCCTCTCCCTTTCTCTCTCTCTCTTTTTTACGCGTTACTTGAAATCAGCTCTACTCGACACTGGCAAATGCCGCAACTGTCGAGTTTGCTTAGCTTGCTCGACCAAAAGAATTCTCTGTTCCCCTCGCAGGTGGCGAGAGGTGACGAAATCTCCGGCAGCCAAGACAATTTTTACGACTCTCCCACATTTGAAATAGAATGGCGGTCACGATAAAGGCTTCATGCCGACTACGAATGGCGGTATATACACTTACAATTTATCTTTTACTCGTTCCTTGTTTTTGTCGCCAGAAAGAAAGGAAAGAACATTTTTTTCTTCCCATCTGTTCAGTTACACAACACTTCACTGAAACAATAACGATCAAATTTCCTTCTGAATAATTCGTTTGGAATCTCTTTTTATTGGGAGTGATTTTGGTACAATAAAACCTCTCTGAGCGGCCACCCTTCAGTTCCGTTAAATTTTGGTCTCTCAATGAAGGTGACCTCAAAAGAGTTTTCATTACAACTGCGAGATAATTTCTATAACACTTAGTATAAGCAAGCCTAACGCACTTAATTTTATTTTATTTAAAATGAAGCTTGATGGGATGGGAAAATGGTATCTTTGGGGGTGGTATCTTTATAAATGGTATCTTTCTAATGGGAAAATGGTATTTTATTTGGTGTTCAATTATATTGATCTCTCATGACCTTCCAGCGGGAGCCCCTTTTCCTGTCAGCACTGTAATTACACTAGTCGACAAATTTTCACTTTTTTTCCCTAACAAAGATGAAATTAACTGTTTTTGACTAATTTTGCAGTGTAGATTTCAAAAATAATAGTAAAAAAGCTGTAGCACGTACAGTTTTTTTGTTATGAATTTCTAAAAAGTACTGAACATAACTGAAAAAACATATCAAACACACCTTTTTTCAAGAGGAAAGGATCATAATATTAACTCCTAACTTTTTTTGAAGTTTCAAGAGAGACTCAAAGTTCAAAATCATGACCACTAATAGCAAAGAAGGGGTTCTTAGGGGGTGTACCCCCTCAAAATGAGCAAAAAATCACCAAAAATGATCTTTTCATTCTTGTTTTTTTTAAATGACGTTTAAAAAAAATTCGATGTAAAATCAGAGGATAGGACCCCCTCCTATGATTCCTACGTCCGAAAAAAATTTTCGCGCTGTAAAAAAAAAAAAAAAAAAAATTAAAAACCGATTTTATGACTGTCGCACGCTAAATACGAGACACATCGCAGGTCTTCAGAAAGACGGCGTATTCTGGCTGGTTCTTATGTAAAATTATCTCCAAAATCCAAATATGGCCCCTTTCCTCTCCATCACTCTCCACTTTTTGCCAAAAAATATCGCCAAGTCCAAAAAATATCGCCAAGTCCAAAAAATATCGCCAAGCCAAAAAATATCGCCAAGTCCAAAAAATATCGCCAAGCCCAAAAAATATCGCCAAGTCCAAAAAATATCGCCAAGTCCAAAAAATATCGCCAAGTCCAAAAAATATCGCCAAGTCCAAAAAATATCGCCAAGTCCAAAAAATATCGCCAAGCCAAAAAATATCGCCAAGTCCAAAAAATATCGCCAAGCTCAAAAAATATCGCCAAGTCCAAAAAATATCGCCAAGCCCAAAAAATATCGCCAAGTCCAAAAAATATCGCCAAGCCCAAAAAATATCGCCAAGTCCAAAAAATATCGCCAAGCCCAAAAAATATCGCCAAGTCCAAAAAATATCGCCAAGCCCAAAAAATATCGCCAAGTCCAAAAAATATCGCCAAGCCCAAAAAATATCGCCAAGTCCAAAAAATATCGCCAAGCCCAAAAAATATCGCCAAGTTAAAAAAATAAAAAGGTAAAATGAATATCGAAAAATTAAAAATTTGAAAGTAGGGTATTGAGATGGGGAATTTGTGTGTCGGTCTGTGTGTCGGTCTGTCGGTCGGTCTGTCTGTCCCCCCCTAATAACTTTTGAATGAATATTCCGATTTGGACAAACTTTTTTTTGTTGGAAAGATCTCGGCGAGTACAGCTCATTCCCATATTTGATTTTTCGATTTGAACAATTTTTAGTTCAACTTTGAGCCGTTCAAACAACCTGTCCCGCGATGCTAACTTTTGAGTGAACAGTCCGATTGGAACAAACTTTTTTTTGTTCGAAAGATCTTTTCAAGGATACTTCATTCCTGTATCTACATTTTCGATTTGAACAATTTTTTGTTCAACATTGAACCGTTCAAGCAACCTTTCCCCCCTAATAACTTTTGAATGAACATTCCGATTTGAACAAACTTTTTTTTGTTGGATAGATCTCAGCGATTACAACTCATTCCCATATTTGATTTTTCGAGTTGAACAATTTTAGTTCAACATTGAACCGTTCAAGCAACCTTTCCCCCCTAATAACTTTTGAATGAACATTCCGATTTGAACAAACTTTTTTTTGTTGGAAAGATTTCGGCGAGTACAACTCATTCCCATATTTGATTTTTCGATTTGAACAATTTTTGGTTCAACTTTGAACCGTTCAAACAACCTGTCCCGCGATGCTAACTTTTGAGTGAACAGTCCGATTTCAACAAACTTTTTTTTGTTCGAAAGATCTTATCAAGGATACTTCATTCCCGTATTTACATTTCCGAATTGAACAATTTTTCGTTCAACATTGAACCGCTCAAGCAAGCTGTCACCCCTAATAATTTTTGAGTGAACAGTCCGATTTAAATAAACTTTTTTTTTTGTTCGAAGGATCTCAGCAAGGATACTTCATTACAGTATTTAAATTTTCAATTTGAACATTTTTCGTTCAACATTGAACCGTTCAAGCAACCTTTCCCCACCTAATAACTTCTGAGTGAACCATCCGAATGGAATAAACTTTTTTTTGTTTGAAAGATCTCGGAGAGGTTCATTCCCTTATTTCGCTTTTTGGTTTGAACCATTTTTCGTTCAATATTGAACCGTTCAGAAAAAATTTAACATTAGCGCCTACGGGGAATTTAAGTTGAATGTTGATCCTGGAACTTAAAGTCGGATTTCCTTCAAACTAACTTTGTAAAAAAAATGGTTTTGATAAATAATGTTTGTAAAGTACTTTTCTGAATAATCTTCTGTGAGGACTCTGATTCCGACTCCGACTCCACAAACATGGCGGAACTGCAGGCTCAGAAAAAAATGACTGACTGTGCAGACGATTTTTTGTTTATTTATTCATTTGTGTTATTGTATTTATTACTATTATTTTTTTTTTTTGGCAGACGATTTTTTTTGTAACAAAAGTGTTTCATTCACGAGGGCATTTTATTCTTTATTTATATTTAACAACTGGCAACGGTTTAAAAGTGAAAATCGAGACATTTTATCGACGGACGAGTTTTTTTTCCTTTCTTTGATAAAATGTGTTTTGATGTACTTTGTACTTTTAATTTTTTTTTTTTTTTTTTTTTGAAAACGATTGAGGAATTTTTCTGCGGAAGAACTGTAACAGTTACATTCTTTAAAAGGTGCGACAAAACTTCATTTATTCATTTATTTACTTTTTATGTCTCTATTTCATCTGATGAGAGGGGTATATTTTGCTTTTAGAAATCAGCTTTAAGTGCTAAAAAGGTATGTTTGACATAATGTTTAGTCTCAGATGATCAGGAGAATAATGATCAGATGCTAGAATGCCGATGTCGATGTACGGGAAAGTAGGCTCGTTTAGTTCTTGACAGAACTTCTTGTTGTTATCGGTGGTGATGATTTCGGACTTTGAGTCTCCTTTCACCTCCAAAAAAATTTAGGTGTTAATATTTTGCTCCTTTTCCCTCCAAAAATCGGCATTTGGTGCGAAAATCATAAAAAATAGTAAAAAATTATTTTTTTTTTATTACGGAAAATTGAGACGTGGTGGGACTTTTGTACTTGCAGGTATTTAAATAACAATATGAATACGTAATAAAAATAATAATTTGGTTGCTGTTAGTGAACCACTGTCGACCAGTGTTATCAAAACATTCCAAACTTAAAACTAAATGTTGTTTTTACAGTATAATACAGCTAATTTTTTAGTAATAAACTGAACAAATTGCTAACTTTGCAGTAATAAACTTTAAAATTGCTACTTTTACAGTACTAAACAGTAAGTTGCAAATTTTACAGTAATAAACAGTAGAATAGCTAATTTAACAGTTTATTTATGTGCATTTCACAGTTTTAAATTGGAAGCTTTCCTGCCAGTATTAGACTGCTGTTTTTACAGTATAAAACATCTAAATTTTACGGCAATAAACTGTCAAATTACTAACTTTACAGTAAGAAACTAAAATTGATAGCTTTACAGTTTATTACTGTGCATTTTACAGTTTTAAATTGGAACCTCGGCTGCTAGTATTATACTTTAAAAACAAGTTCATTTTTTGCAGTGCACTGCTAGTAGGAATCGGAATTGTTCGAATATAGTCTGTATTAACTCTCTCCGATTTACTCCTCATTGGTACAAAACTTTTATTGGGTTACTTGAGATTTATAAAGCATTTTTTGAGATTGATGTAATTCAGAACACTGATCAGCAAACGAACTGCCAAAGGTGAGTAAAATGATGAATCCCTCGGTGTCCATTCAGAGGAATTAGGTGGTCGGTTGAAAGGGGGAATTTTAACATTAAGTTTAAGGGGCAAATAATTCGCGCTACGAAAAATTGGCCGTTAAAAAATGTTGCAGCTCGAAGAGGTTTTACTGTACTGATTTTTTTTATTTTAGCCGGAAAGAAACACATTAAATATCGAATTGAATATGTACAAATCTCAAGCGAGAGAAAGAGCGTGTAGAGAGCTTAGATCGGTTCGCAGCCTTCTAAGGAATTGACAACGTTGATTACAGATGTCGAAAATAGCACAAAATCATTGTTATCAAAGAATGATACATCAAAGTTTACGTTAAGGACCAGCAGTAATAAGTATTTTTCGTTACCAAAAATACTGGCTTTGAGCAACTAAGATACGTCACTGTTGCATTCTTTCATTGGTTAAGCTGCATTTTACTCTGTTGGCACCGCCGAGAAGTGAGTGTTCCACGGGTAATGACTCTATACTCCATTTAGGGTCAATCCATGTGAGATCATACAGCCATGTTGCTCACTATTTTTGATTTTTAAAACTTTTTGCCTGTTAATTAACTGTTATATTGGGAGCATGAAACAATGGTTTAAAAAATTTTAAACCTTCAGAATTTTTTTTGGCAAGCACTTTTCAGTAGCTGCGGAAGCGACTTTTCATGAAAAGAGTACTTTTTGAGGATGCTTATAACTTTTTTATTTATAAATATATCAAAATGATTTAAAAACCACTTGATTGAGCAAAAAATGATCTAAATTTCTATATCAGTTATTTTTCTGACAATTAGTAACAAATTTGTGTAAAATTAGCTTAAAAATAAGATTTTTTGTGTGAAATTTTACATTTTTGGCATAAAAATATTAGTAGAAGGAATTAAGACTCACCCTTACTTTTTTTTCCCTTGAATAGATATCTCATAGGACTATTCCCAGAAGTAGTGTGAAACATTTGAAGACAGTCCTTTTTTTTATATAATTTGTCAAAGTTGGCATTTTGGAGAAAAAATGGTAACTTTGAGATTTAATATCTGAAAAGGGACTGAATGAAAATCTACAAAAATTTAACTGGATAACCTTCTTATAGTAGTAAATATGCACCAAAAATGTTATGAGTGATATCGTTCTAGTTTTAGAGATATGAAGCCTCAAAGTTGGCTGAAAAATCTCATTTATTTTGACGCCAAAAAATCATCACATAATGCAAAATTAATTATTTTCATAATATTAGATGAGTTTTTTGTGGTATAAACTAACCCTTTTACCAAAACATATAATATTTAAATTTATTTTCCATTCACAGAAAGAAATAATTTAGATATTATGCTTTTATATATGCTTTTTTTCTACGTGTTAGTCATAAAAACATGATTTTCCACTTTAAAGCTGAGCTTTCACGGTCTTTATGCATCTAGTAAGCAAAGAACAATTATAGTTTTAATCTAACCTACAACTCTTCATTCATTTTTAAAAGTTTAAAGCGTTAAAACCCCCCTACAGCACCAAAAAGTCGCTCAAAATCCGAATTTAAGCTCTAGATCCTGCCATTTTCCGTGAGACTGCGTCTGTATAACAGCAGAAAATGGCGGACGTATTTTCGCGGAAAAGGGTAGGATCTAGAGCAGTGTTTCCCAACCTTTTCAAGCTCATCACCCCCTTCAAGATGCTGACTGACACCTATCGCCCCCCCCCCCTCTTTTTTCTTCCTCGAAAAAACCATAATTTGGAGCAAGTGAACAGCTATAATATTAAAAATATAAGTACCTAAAGGAGTGGTAAATTCTTAAGTATGGGGGGGGGGGGCAATGGGTATTTAGAAGAGAAAATAGCAGTAAAAAAGGGTAACGAAAACCGAAATTGTAAACATGTACGAAACCTCTTGTTCAGGCTTCAGACAATTAATTACACGTTAAGAAAGAAACAAATTGAAGTTCAAGCGCTTCCTCTTTGCACCTCGGATTAACCTTAGGGAGTATTTTATCATTCATTGTCAATTTTATGAATTTTCAGATTTTCAATTTATTTTCCTTCCAATTTTTAGTTTCAATGATTTTAATTACCCAGATTCCAGCGTAGAAAAGAAAATAATTTCTTGAAAAAATGCACTTCTGTATTTTGATAAGTATGTCAATGATCTTAGTTAAATGTTCCCCTTCAAATGATTATATCAGTTCGCTTTGTGAAAGAAAAAAAAATAGGTATTTTAATTAATAATTAATATTTCTAGTTTAAAAGTGATTAGTCATAATATCTTTATTGCGTACATTTTACTTCAAATTAAAGTTCGGTACGTATATTTTTAATATTATAGCTGTTCACTTGCTCCAAATTATGGTTTTTTCGAGGAAGAAAAAAAAAGGGGGGGGGGGCGATAGGTGTCAGTCAGCATCTTGAAGGGGGTGGTGAGCTTGAAAAGGTTGGGAAACACTGCTCTAGATCCTACCCTTTTCCGCGAAAATACGTCCGCCATTTTCTGCTGTTTTATACAGACGCAGTCTCACGGAAAATGGCAGGATATAGAGCTTAAATTCGGATTTTGAGCGACTTTTTGGTGCTGCAGGGGGGTTTTAACGCTTTAAACTTTTAAAAATGAATGAAGAGTTGTAGGTTAGATTAAAACTATAATTGTTCTTTGCTTACTAGATGCATAAAGACCGTGAAAGCCCAGCTTTAAAGTGGAAAATCATGTTTTTATGACTAACACGTAGAAAAAAAGCATATATAAAAGCATAATATCTAAATTATTTCTTTCTGTAAATGGAAAATAAATTTAAATATTATATGTTTTGGTAAAAGGGTTAGTTTATATCACAAAAAACTCATCTAATATTATGAAAATAATTAATTTTGCATTATGTGATGATTTTTTGGCGTCAAAATAAATGAGATTTTTCAGCCAACTTTGAGGCTTCATATCTCTAAAACTAGAACGATATCACTCATAACATTTTTGGTGCATATTTACTACTATAAGAAGGTTATCCAGTTAAATTTTTGTATATTTTCATTCAGTCCCTTTTCAGATATTAAATCTCAAAGTTACCATTTTTTCTCCAAAATGCCAACTTTGACAAATTATATAAAAAAAAGGACTGTCTTCAAATGTTTCACACTACTTCTGGGAATAGTCCTATGAGATATCTATTCAAGGGAAAAAAAAGTAAGGGTGAGTCTTAATTCCTTCTACTAATATTTTTATGCCAAAAATGTAAAATTTCACACAAAAAATCTTAGTTTTAAGCTAATTTTACACAAATTTGTTACTAATTATCAGAAAAATAACTGATATAGAAATTTAGATAATTTTTTGCTCAATCAAGTGGTTTTTAAATCATTTTGATATATTTATAAATAAAAAAGTTATAAGCATCCTCAAAAAGTACTCTTTTCATGAAAAGTCGCTTCCGCAGCTACTGAAAAGTGCTTGCCAAAAAAAATTCTGAAGGTTTAAAATTTTTTAAACCATTGTTTCATGCTCCCAATATAACAGTTAATTAACAGGCAAAAAGTTTTAAAAATCAAAAATAGTGAGCAACATGGCTGTATGATCTCACATGAATTGACCCTTTAATAGATCAATTTACAGTAATTTGCCTTTTCAATGCATTTTCAGTCGGTTTTTAAAACCAAATTTACAGTTTTCACGGGCTATACTGAGCCAAACTATTGTTAAAAAGTCGGTTTTTCAATACCAAAATGTGTCCCAATAAAAGGACTAAATATGACAATGGGACACATGTTCCACTGGATGATCTATTCAGACTTCTAGAAATTTTTCAATCAGAAAAAATATTGGTACTGAAAGGGTTTAGTGTGAAAAATCTAATAGAGAATTAGATATTTCAAGTTATTCTGTAGTTCTAGTTATAAGAAGTTCCTTCCATCTTCTCAAGAATTTTGGACTCAATGAAAACTTCCAAATAAAGATATATTCGAATTATAAGGCTTCGAGTTATCGAAACTCGACTGTCTGTCCTAAATGCCAAAACACGGGAGACATCTTTACAATATAGCCGGGGTTATGCCCGAAAGCCACAACGTGCAAGCATCCCCTCTGCAATGTGCAAGCACACGACATCCTGGATTAAAATTCCACAGCATGTTAGCTTCCCTCAATATTTCAGGCACTAGATAAGAGAGAGGTTCTGCATAGTCCCCCTTCTGGTAGAGGACTATTTTAGGATATACATAATCATGGACATCGCTTCGCTTCACTGAAATGAGGTATTAGAAAGAAGGAGAGTTTCATGGGGCAATAATCCAAATAAGGTTATTCACACTCGAAAGTAATTTTTTTTAAGGAAAACATAATTAGTGTACTATTCCAGTCAAGTTCTTTTGAAAGTATCGAGGTTTGAGCGGGTTCAACTCCCAAAGACACACACAAGTTCTGCATTCGTTCACATCTGCACGTGATTTAATTACATAAATTGCTTTATCATGAACGACATCAAAACTCCTTTAATTAAACAAGTAACGAAGGGAAAACTTTAACTTTTTTTTCTCTTACCCCCCCCCCTCTTTGCTTATTCGCTATCGTTTTTCGTTTTAGACCGTTTTTACCTCTCCGTTCTTCGTGCTGAATCACTCCGTTCTAGGTGAGCGAGTCGGAACGATTCCTCCGCTCTACATATCGTGTTCGAAGATACCTATTATCGGTCGCTATTAGCATCCTAAAAAAGTGTGATGACTAAAGTGGAATTACAACTCGGATATGGGGCCGACATGACAAAAAAGCAGACGACATTTCACGCTTGGATAAGTCTCTCGTGTCATCTCGAACGTCCCCCCTTCCCCTCATTAAGAAGGAATCTCTTCTATGTGAAACTTGAAAAGTGAAAAAATAATGTGTGATAACTTTGAAATTGAATCAGTCCGTCAGAGAGTGAGATTTGAGAAACTTAGATTGATGTAATAACCTATTTATGTAACTAAACTATTTTCGTTAATGAATATAATTAATTATCTTAATAATTTTCCCTCGGAACTCGCCTTCTTCAATATCCCCTATTTCGGTGAAGATAAACGATGTCCATGATTTTATAGATTCCGAAATAGTCCTCTACAAGAAGGGGAACTATACTGAACCCCTCTCTTATCTAGTACCGGACAGTCCTTGAGATGTTAAGGGGATGCCTGCATGCTGTAGAATTCAGGAACAAACCAAGATATGGTGTGAGGAGTGGGGATGATCAGGGCCCGATTAGCGTCTGAAGCTAGGGGAAGCTCAGTCTCGTTTTGAGCGTTTCCCCCTACTTTTTGAGTCGAGGGGGAAATATTTCTGTACTTTTGAGATACTGAAACAAATCTTGGTAATGGTACAGCTATTATTTCTAAAAGTGGCTCAAGCAGTATTTAGATTAAATTCCATCCCCTTCCCTCTCTAATAAATAGATTTTTCATACATTACGTGTGGTTGCATTGCAATTCTATGATTAGATGTTAAATTAGATTTATTACTTCACAAAATTAATAAAACTAAATAAAAGTACATTGTAAAAAAGTTATGCCAAATCTCATATTTAAAAATAGCTTGTGGGGGATTACCGTAAAATGGGGTGTATAGGAACAGCGGGGTCAAGCGGAACAAAACTTCCCGACCGCACAAAGAAATTCTTCATAAATATACTATAGGGTATTTTTTGCCATGAATTTTTTTTTTAGAAAGGTAAGACCATAGGCAGTAGAAAAAAATTACTTTTGTCAATCTGGCAACGCTACTGGCTTCAAAGGAGGGCTGCACGTGGAATGCTAGAAAACATCACATTTTCATGGACTGCAAAACTTCATATGCATGAACAAACCTTCTTATATTTAAAAACTAAGAGTGGTATGTTTCAATTATACATGCATTTGAACAACAGAATACCACATTAGAATTTACATTTTTTATAAATTGTGTCATAAAAATGAAGAATTCTGAAAAATGCCATAGGAAAAAAATTTGCGGGGTGAATAGGAACACTTAGTTATGTTGTTTCAATTCAAACTTATTTCAAGGAAATTGTTTGAAAACTCAAGATACTAACCCCAATTCTTCTAATCAAGACAAGGACAAGAATTTATTACTCTTTATCCCTTCTCGTAAGCAACTATATCGAAGAATGACGGAAAGTTGCAGATTTCAAAAGATTTTTTCTCCAGGAGACTTTTTTTTTACTTAAAATACGTGGGGGAAAGTCACATAGACTTTATGTAGTAACAGTCCAGCACACAAACAGTGATGAATAAGCGAAAAAATCTTTCAGGACAATCCCCGAAACCCAGAGATTTCAAGAAACTAAAGAAAAGGCAGAGTTTATCCCAGGAGATGTTATGAAAAAAATTAAGCTAAGTCACAACTGCTACTTTTAAGGACAAGTACATATTTATGGACGACATGAGTGACTTCCATTCGTGTTAAATCTTTGTATTTCAATTCAAAAGCATTTCTTAAAATTACTTTTCATTTTTCATAAGTTCAAAATTATTTTGAGTTTTGACAAATTATAAACGTTCACTGGTACTGAAATTATACATTTATTTGACAGTAATTATCTGTTATTATTCTCCCCCATCAATATTACTTATGTTTGTGAGACCCATTACAGGTTAAATTGAAAAAAATAAAAGTTTTAACATATGTTCCGATTGACCCCTATCAGCGGGGTGATTCGGAACACCCATAATTTCGTATATATTTTAATAATTATTGTTCAAAATGTTTTTTCTTTGCTTGGAATATCAAAAGTAAAGCAAGACCGAAGTTTTTACCCAAAAAACCAAATTAAAAAAAAATCTTTTAACTGCTTTTTTTACAAGCAAAGCTGAAAAGTGTTCCGATTCACCCCATTTTACGGTACGTTTTATGAAATGTCTTCACTTTTATAAAACTTTTAGGAAAATGTTTATTGAACCAGTTTTAATGTTTGCAATTACTTTTAGACATGCATTTAAAAGCAGAAACTGGAGTTGTAAATTGCAGGTTTTCGTTATTTTTGGGCCCCCTGAAAATATTAAGGGGAAGCTCCAGCTTCCCGAGCCTTTTGGGTAATCAGGCATTGGGGATGATTGCACGTTGTGGCGTACAGGTATAGTTCAAGTCAAGCTATGCTGTACAGATGCCTCCCATGTCCATGTTCTAGCATTTAGGACATATAGTGAAATGTTAAGTACCCTTACACGTTTCACTAGATGTATGCCCATGACTGCTATGGAATTGGCAATGGATTTATGGATTGACTCTTCTTCATTTAGAGGCTATCTCACATCAGAAAACTCTGGAATTTCTAAAAACAAACAGATATTTCTAGTTCTGCAACTAAAGTGGGCAATGGGTATTGCAGAAGGTCCATTATAGCCCAAAATCACCGAAACTGGCAGCTGAAATTCTTAGCACTTTTGACAGCATTTCATACTTTTTTTGAAGAAAAAAAATGAATCTATTGTCTTTCTTTCCTCTTTGCATTGTTCATTTGAAATGCAACTATAACAACCAACAAGAAACCATTATATTGTCTACGAGAATACAACTGAAAACGAGCGTTGAATTCAAATTTTTCATGTTATGTTCTTAGTTCTAAAACGTTCAAGTTTAACGCAGATTGGGGAATCACATTTAATGTAATTGTATAAACAATAAGATACCAGCTACAGAAGCATGGCTTATTACTCAGTTATTAGAAAATTCGTACTGACTAGTTAGTTCCGACTACAACGAATTATATCGTAGTAACCGCGTTAATTATACTCTAACCTGGTACAAGTTTTCAAAGCATACTTAGCACGTACCCGTAATTGCCTTCTTATCGCAGAAGTAGTTTCCAACAAGGATGAAGCGCTTCATTTTATCAAAATAAAACGAACTAATGGTCGAGTGCTATTACGAGATTTTAATTAAGTGCGAGCCACGCTTGAAATATCAGTTGCGTGACTTCGACTCCACCCTGATCGAAAGTGGGAAATTCTCTCCAAGAGCAACAGGTATTTCGGTTAGCCCGCACAAAATTTTGGGATGCTCCGGCTAATTGTTTCCGATAAAATGACACACAGAAGTAATCGTTATCGGCTCGGTAATTAACTCCAGGGTCAAAATGAGTCTGTCGCGATGTGCGCAGGCGTCAAATATGTTTCTGTTAATAGACTTTGACAACTGGGAGGTCCCGGATTTAATGACTGAGCTACTCAGTTTTCTATTTTTTTTATCAGCAGCTCGATAATTGCACTTTGTCGTCGATGCGATTTCAATTATGAGGATTTAGTTACACTAGATAATAAAATACATGTCTTGTCGAATCCACCAAAAATTGATTATTTTGTAGCTTCAAAAGGTCTAGATTTCAGAAGCACTTATTAAAATAATTTGTGAGGAAATTGTACACATTTATGAACGACTAGAGGATATGCCCGGCGTTGCACGGGTTAAAATGTAACATGCGAAATCCAAGAAGTATTTTTTGTGACAACGTGATCAGTAAAATCGGCGTGAAGGACAACGTGGAATTCAACTTAAATGTGTTATTTATATGTGATGGTTTCTAAAATATTGCATTTCTATTTCTGAAAAAATAAAAAACAAAAGTATAATATATTCAAGGGTAAATACTCAGAAAATCACGCGAAGCAAAGACAATATCAAACTCAAAATTAGCTATCATGGGGAAGTTGAGGTGAAGCACTAAACCGATTTGATCTACAAATGATTTGAATGGAGGGAAGCCTTTAAAAAATTAGCGATTTTATGTGAAAGTTTCAACTAAAATTTTAATAAAAAAGAACTACCTGCCAAATTTTTTTCAAACTGGTTTCTTGATGTGCCCAGTGTTGACACAAATAAACTGAAATTTTTAGCGAAATCCAACGGGTAGATTTTGACTCTATAAAGGACATACATCGCTATACATGGTACATGCATATATTATTTTTTTTTATAAAGATACAAGGATAACTCCACAAGAATAATTAAATGAGAGTACATGAAGTGCCGTGAGAAGGTACAGGCCTTCATCTGCAGAAATGAGCTTTTGAGGTAGTTGAGGAAACGCGTTTTTTATTTAATAGTAACTATAGGGAAATAATGGAATTTGAACTTTTTTCGCACTTTATTCCCAACGGAAACCAAGTAAGTAAGCTTGTATAATGCAGACGATATAATGTATATTGACGATAAAGAATAATCTCACTATAATGATCAAAGCAGAGCAACACGAAGTGTTCTAGCTTTGTACAGAAAGTAAAATTAAAAATAACAACGTAGTTTTGAAAGTTTTGCCAATCTAAAGTTGCTATTTTTTATTTTAACGAAATATTATATTTGCACAGATGTCTAAGGACAAGCACATAAAAAATAATTAAACGTTGTGTTAATAGCTTAATATTCTATTCACTAAAATAAATGTTCTGCATAGTAAAAGCTTCATGCTTCTGACATAAAGAAAAGGTGATGGTAATTAATATTTAGTAAAAGCAAATTAAAGGTAACAAATTTCTACCTTACATTACGTTTGCTATAGCTATTCCGCACTAACGAATTATTTTATAACAAGGTAATAAACGGAGGTTCAACTAAACAAAGCTCAAGCTCATATTCCTAGAGTGCTTTTAGAATGTGCCCAAACATTGTTGGAAAAAAGTCTTTACTTTTCAGAAAAAAAATCACTTATACTATTTTCTTTTAAAATTTCGTTTTCAAAAAGGTGACTTGGACTGTTGAAGCAACAACAGTTTCTTCGAATTATTTTTTTGTATGGTGACTTGAGACTCAAAAGGAGAAAAGGCGAGATATTCCTTCATCTTAAATATTTTGTTTTTAACATTAATTAATGAAATGAAATATCGTTGTGAAATTTCCTTTTTGAGCTTCAATCCTTCTTTTATTTAGCTCCTTAATTTACTTTCTAGTACTGAATGTTCTGTAGTGCCGACTCAGCCTAGACATTACAGCAACGATTACACGACAACATCGTATTTCCACTGTCATTAAGACTCAGATCGCGCCGTGGATAAGCAAATAATTCCGAATGATTTCGTGTCAAATGACAAATTGTCGTGGTTGTCAAACTGGTACTCTAAGCCAAAACTCCTAATAGGAAGAAGATATGAATTATGCGGAGTGATCATTAGTTTATGAATATTTTCCTGTGATTAATGACGGGATGTGATCGGAAGGCGAGGATCAGACAAGCTTATTTGGTGGATGATAATCCGAATGATAACCTATCATTACGAACTTCTACGAAGAGAGGTATTTCGCATCAGAGCTGTGGTGGACTTTCGGTGTGTGAAGAAAAAAATCTCTCAATAATCTTCATCTGTGCAATGATGTTCTGTAACGAAGAGCAAACAGGTTTGAGGTCTGCAGACGAAATGGATGAAGTTGGTCTGTGCTTAATTTAGTGACTACTGTAATTAGAAATGATACAGTACCTGAAGGCTCATTATGTTAAAAGATGCGACATGTTTATTAGCAGGTTTTATTTTATGGAAGACTGGAGACATTCAGAGGGGTGTGATGAAATGGCTGTGGCCAAAAAATAATGCTCCCAACTTACACACATACATATGTATCAGTAGCATCTAATTAACCAGAACGTCTGCGAAACCAATAAGTTTTCAGTTTCCTTGGGCAAAAGTAGTAGAAAATCGCCTAAAACTTCATCTCAGTCTCATATTTCTAGCAAAACCCATAAATCTTCAATTCAGTTTTATACTTCAGGGCATTCATAATGTAAAGCCATATTATTGTGGCAATGGTTGTCTCCCCCGACCTATATTTTCTTTCTTTTTTTTTGTATGCTATACTGCCATGATAAGCATAAAAGTAGTATCTGCAAACGATCTAAAACTGAGATATTGTTGTTTATAGTTTTGCTACTCAATGTATTCGATTCAGGAAGTACTTTTTCTCAAAATGTACCTCCTAAAAAATTAAAAAATATTTCTTGTTCTCAAATGACCATAAAAACTCGTATTTTGGTAAAATAAGTTACAAAAAATCACCTGGAGACAATAATTCAATTTTGTTAAAAAGTGCAGATACCGCTTTTGTTCTTAGCACGGCATTATATATAATCCGCAATACACTTTTAGTTCTCATCTTTGTTAATTAAATAGATGTTGCTACATATTTTCATTTTTTCCTGTATCTAAAACTGAAAATTTGGCAATTTTTCTCTTTGTGTTATGAAAAGAGAAAAAAAAAAAAAAGCAAGCAACCCAAGTAGCACACTTCGTTTTTTAAAGGTTGTAAAATGATTATTAACGTTGTAACAGCCGCTTAAAAACTTTTATAAAACGTTTAAAGGTTATTTATGCTACCTGGGAAGTTTGGGCTACGCCCATGTAAATCTTTACTTGCTGAGGCCTACCTGAAACGGAGTTGTAAAAATGTGGGCTAGAAACTTTTTTCAGTTAAATTCTAGCTGGTTCTAAGTTCTAACTAGTTAGTTCTAGCTGGTCTTTGTAACTGGATTTTAACCCATTAATGCCTAGCGTCCCGTTTGAGGCATGGTCCAAAAAAGGATCTGAATTTACCCAAAATGAACATTTCAATTAAATAATAGTGTTCAATTAGTACCTTGGTACTGTTTCAATTCGTTGTTAACAGATTGCAGCACATAACCATTGTAAAGTGTGTTCTGTAGCTGTTTTAATATGATCTTTATCAAAAATGACATCGTTCACAATCTCAAGAAAAAAAAGCTAAGTTTTCAACCCAGTTTATGTTAATTACTGATTTTATTTCTTCTTATAAAATGTCTTTTTAAATATTATATCGTAGGTAGAAAAAAATTTTAGTAAAAAAAGTATGTACCCTCTGGGGTCTATCGTAACTTTTAAGGGACGATTTTTCTTTCCTTAATAAAAAAATTATTTTTTGCATAATATTTTTTTATTATTTTTCCTGTCCATTAAACACTGTTTGTAACCAGTATACAAAATATCTTTGGAAAAAAAATGTCAGGCATTAATGGATTAAGACTAATTCACTCATCTCATACATTCTAATCATTTTAAACAGTTTTAAATGTTCCATGAGAAAGAGGTTTTTATTATAAGTGAAGGTCATTTTGAAAATTGCACAATATGTAGTATTCATTTTGAAAAGTTTGCAAAAATTCATCGTTTGTAACATGTCTCGCTAATGGGAGACAAATATTCCGTCTCTCTTTTTCTCCCCCAATATATATATATATATATATATATATATATATATATATATATATATATATATATATATATATATATATATATATATATATACACATATATATATATATATATATATATATATATATATATATATATATATATATATATATATATATATATATATATATATATATATATACATATATATATATATATATATATATATATATATATATATATATATATATATATATATATATATATATATTTTAATAGCAAGAGATTTTCTTGGGATTCCTTTAAAATATTTTTATAGAACTCTTATAGCCAAATAATCTACTTTAAAGTAAAGAAATACAATGTGCTAATTTACTTAGAATGTGGGGGTAAAAAATCTTTTTAAGCATTTCAAGTTAATTAATTACGAAGCCTTCCACAATTTCAACAAAATGGTATAATAGTGCACGGTGCTACGTAGAAACATTATCAAAATGATTGAGTCAATACGTTATTAAAACAGGATATTATTTTCTTTGTCCTGTTACAAGAACTGCATAGGAAAAGCGGGGTCAATCAGAACAAAACTTCCAGACCGTACGAAGAAATCCTTCATGAATATACTATTGGGTATTTTCCGCCATTGATTTTTTTTAGAAAGGTATCATAGGAAGTAGGAAAAAATTACTTTTGAGCTAATATTTAGAAAAACGCGAATTTGAGTTCCAAGTGAATTTTCACTAGTATTTCAATAACTAGTTAAAAAAATAATTTTCCCCAGAAAGAAGAAAAGGTTTTGCTTTCATTTCATCTAATAACTTCAGAAAAAAAATTTTTTTCTTCAGAAAATATTGTTTTTGTACATCAAAAATCAGATCGGTAACGTATCCCCAGTAGCAAAGCTTAGCATGCAAACAGGTCATGCGCACTTTCTAACTTCCCAAAAAACGCACTTGCACAAAAAACGATTCTATTTTTACCCCTTTGTTAATATTTTACTTCATTTTTGTTTTAATCGATTTCTGATTTTCTAGCCGATGCGAAATAAGCGTGTCCCTAGTTCCGCCGTCAGAGCGGTAACAATAACTTCCGATCTATGTTTAGGCTCCCAAAATCATTTCCTGCACCTATACCACGTGATACTGAGTACCTGGTGGGATGTTTTATCGCATCGTAATTAAAAATTTGCATTTCTGCATCTAAAATTGTAGGTAAGATTTTTTAAAGTGATTTTATAAAATGTGTGTCATTTAAGTCATCAGATCGGTAACACGCGCTAAAATGCGCAGTTTTTATTATTTTAAAAATTATTTTATATATAAGTATAGTCCTTTATTACAAGTGAAAAAACCACGTGTTTGATTTTGGTTTAGCGCGATCGACTCGGAAATAAAAAAAAAAACTTTGTCAGTTTGTCAGATCGGTAACAGTCAGAGCGGTAACATTGAAAAACAGCGAATATGTTACAGAACTAGCTCACACCTTTCAGAATTAATTAAAAGCAAAAATCATAGGTTTTAGTTATATATATTGAATATTTTTGTTCTTAAAAAATAAAAAGCTATGAGTTTTAGTACAATTGCTTCACTTGTGGTTTGTATGACCTGACAATAGAAGTTAGTAAAATAAGAAAAATTGACACTGCAGAAATTAAGTAATAGTTATTATATTTATTATTTATTATTTATTTATTTATTTATTTTTATTTTTTTTTTTTGTGCTTCAATTTCTCTTTACTTCGCTAAATAACTAGATAATAACTAGCATGCTAAATTTGAATTTCTGATCAAGAAATTAAATTTCCTGCAACTAATTAAAGAAAAGCAAGCAGCAGAGTTGTGTGTTGAAAAAGTTGAAGTTGTGTGTTGTTTCAAAACAAAACAAATGTTTTATTAGCTTGGATTTGGTAATCTCATAATTTATTTTATTTTAAAACCATATCGCTCATTTTTATTTCGAAGAAATGCTTTTTATAATAAAATTTGATTTTTTAGCTAATATATCTAATTTAATATAATTATCTTACTTCTATGTTAAAAATGCAAGGAAATGATATCATTTTTAGAGATGTTAACGAAGACTGAAAGCATAAATTCAAATATGTAACTCATATTAACATCAGATCCGTAACACTCATCAGAGCTGTAACTGCTTAAAAGTGAGTAATCTAAGGAGGGGGTAAATAACTTCCTTGACCTCCCCCCTTTTATTTTCTTGCATTTAGACCCAATTTAGACTTAGAATCCAATATTAATTTTTTTCTGCAAAAACATTTTTTAATCAAAAAACTCCAACTTCAAATTGGCACTTTTCAAAATATTGGCTCTTTTATCAATCTGGTAACGCTACTGGAGTCTAAGGAGGGCTGCTCGTGGAATGCTAGAAAACATCACGTTTTCATAGCCTGCAAAACTTCACATGTAAGTACACACCTTCTTATATTTTAAACCTATGAGTGGTGTGTTTCAATTATGCATGTATCTGAACAACAGAACACCGCATTAGAATTTACATTTTTTTTTAACATTGTGTCATAAAAATGAAGAATTCTGAAAAATGCCATAGGAAAAAAAATGCAGGGTGAATCGGAACACTTTGCTCTGTTTTTCTAATTCAAACTTTTTTAAGGAAACTGTTTGAAAAATCAAGATTCTAACTCCAATTCTTTTAGTCAAGACAAGGACAAGGATTTATTACTGTTTATCCCTTCTTGTGAGCACTAGATCTTAGAATGACAGAAAGTTGCAGATTTAAAAAGATTTTTGCTCCAGGAGACTTCTTTTAACTTAAAATACATGGGAGAAAGTAATACAGACTTTATGTGTCAAAAGCCCAGCACACAGACAGTGATGAATAAGTAGTAAAATCTTACAGGACAATCCCCAAAACCCAGAGATTTCAAGACATTAAAGAAAGGTAGAAAATCTTACAGGACAATCCCCAAAACCCAGAGATTTTAAGATACTAAAGAAAAGGCATCGTTCATCCCAGAAGATGTTATGAAAAAACTTAAGCTAAGCCACAACTGCTAGTTTTAAGGACAAGTACATATTTGCGGATTAAACGAGTGTCTTCAAATTATGTCAAATCTTTGTATTTCAATCACAAAAGCATT
Organism: Uloborus plumipes; assembly: GCA_038373865.1. Taxonomy (NCBI): domain Eukaryota; kingdom Metazoa; phylum Arthropoda; class Arachnida; order Araneae; family Uloboridae; genus Uloborus; species Uloborus plumipes. Next base: position 18,636 of record JAXGGA010002104.1, on the reverse strand, counting down.
TTTTTAATGAATTTTAATTTTCCATAAGTTCAAAATTATTTTGAATTTTGACAAATCATAAACATTTACTGGTAATGAAAATAAACTTTTATTTGACAATAACTATCTATTCTTATTCTTCCCCATCAGTACTACTAATGTTTGTGAAACCTATTACAGGTTAAATTTAAAAAAATAAAAATTTCAACATCTATTTCGATTGGCCCCTATCAGCGGGGTGATTCGGAACACCCCTGAATTCCTATAAATGTAAATAATAACTGTTCACAATGTTTTGTATTTGCTTGCAATATCAAAAGCAAAGCAAGACTGAAGTTTTTATACAAAAAATCGAATTGAAAAAAAATCTTTTGACTACTTTTTTTTTACAATAAAAGTTGAAAAGAAAGAAAATGATAAGAGTAAAGTTTGAAATTTTTTCTTTACTGACGGGTATGTTCTTGAATCACGTCCTTGCAATATTTTAGAAAATCTGTGTTTTAATATCATTAATTTGCGGTTAATTTCACCATTGTTCCTAACACTGGGTTTCAATCACATTTGTTTAAATATAATTAAAAAAAGAGATGAATGAACAAGCATTAATCGATGTTTCTGAAACATTTGCAATAAAAATGAACAAAATTGAATTTCGTAAACTAATCGCAAACGTTACATACAGTAAAAAAAATACATGTGGCTCCCGGGACTGCCGCGGTAAAGCTATTTCATAGCATTTTTTATCAACTTATTCAATTATAATTATTCATTCATTTTATTTATGCAGTTTTTTTTTCTTTGATATTAGTTCAAGCATATGTAGAGTGAAATGAGGCATTAAAATATTATACTTTTGATGCTTATTGACCAATTTGAAATTTTAACGTTTTTTATTGTGAAAAACGAACCGTTTGCAGAAAACAAGAATTTTAATATAACAAGTAGAAAGATAACACAACATTAAAACATCGTAGCGGATTGAAACTAAGGCAGGGATTCAAGTGAAACACCATTGCAATCGCTTCGAATTGCAATCGCTACTGGAAGTGAATTACATTATCATCAACTTAACTTGGCACTGACGTCACTACGGGTGGAGCCAATAAGAGCTCACAAGCAGTCAGTGATCTCCTCTTATTCGCCAAGTAGGCTGTGACGTTTTATCTAGCTCGTTTTTCATAGGCAAACGTCACGCAAACGTCACGCTGACGTCACGATGTTTTTATCAAGAAACGTTCTAATGTAATTCATTTCCAGTAGCGATTGTAACTTGCGATCACCTGTTTCACTTGAATTCCTGCCTAAGAACGCGAAACATAGTGATAGAAATTCAAAAGACTTAGAGTGTTGCCAAAACTGCGATAGCACAATAATGAAAGCAGAGCTGTTGCCAGATGCTCGACTTTCAACATTTTTAATTGGCGTTTTTCAGGATATTAAAATGCGTATTGGCATTTTAATATCCTGAAAAAGTTCAGTTTTGAAAAAGTGAAAGTAAAAGACAAAAATATTATCATTTGACTTGAGAAAAGTATCAAAGAATCACGTGAGAAACAAAAATAATATCAAATTTAAAATTCGCTACCCGCAAAATGTTGAGATGAAGTACCGAATAATGATTTAAATGGAGGAAAGCCTTTGAAAATAAGGGATTTAAATTTCAATTACAGGTTTCAATTTCTAAGAAATTTAGGGGTAATAATTAATTTCTCCCGAACTAATTGATGTTTCGAAAAATCCTTTCTTGATGAATACATTCGTAATCATGTGGACATGCGTGCCAAATTTTAAATCTGAGGCTTTAGCTGTATTGGCTGTGCGTTGATATATTATATATCATCTCAGGACATGGATTTTTATATATACATAGATAAAAATTTCAAAAAGACCATAGAAATGAATTTCATTATGTAATCCAGAGAAGCCTTACATTCAAAATTCATTATTACGATTACTGTGATCACGTCGGAGTGGTTGGTGTTAGGTTTTTCGTTACGAAATTTTTTGATTCAGTCCGCTCAAAGCCTGCGATAAAAGTTATGCAGTAGCTTAATAAACGAGTCAAAACTTTTTGAAAAAAATCATTTTTCTTATTTTCTTTTAATTTTGTCTTATGCTTAAATATTTTATCTGGAAACTTTTCGGATGTTTAGACTTTAAAAAGAGAGAAAGGGAAAAAATATTAAAGCTTAAATGCAAAAAAAATCGTTTTTAAAATTTTGGAGGAGCTGCAGCCCTATCAGCCTACCCCCTGAGTACGCTACTGTTGGGAGGGGTCAGGTCTCCCACCTTCCCCGGCAAAATCTGCTATTGCATCACTTTCCAGCCACCCATATAGGAATTTACAAAACGAGCCTTATTTCATGAAATCCAAAATAATTCACGACCTCAAAATCTATGTCCAAGGGAAACGTTCTCTATTTACATCGTTAATATGCTCCAGATGACGGCAGTTCTAATTGAATGTTTGAGCAGCTTACAAGGAAGATGAATCGACCCTTGTCACAGTCTGAGTTTATCCTATAACACTATAGTTATAGCATTAAATTATTGATAATCTCCGCGTTATCTTTTACTCTCAAAAATCGATTACTTTCAATGCAACTTGCTATAAATCAAGCGATTACTGCTATCAGTGCCATCTGTGAATGCTTTATAGAATAATGCGAACTGTAACTTGTATTTGAAAGAGGTTTTCGGCATAACTGGAAGTAATCTTTTTATTAACATCCTTTCAAAATAAAATAAACATGTTTTATAGATGGTGTAATTATTTGGGGAAACTGAACCTCACAAATTATTTTGAAATTGCGTGTAGCTTCCGACTTGTATGTGAAAAAAAAGGAATATTTCATTCTTTGAGTTGGAAATTACTTCTTTGCAACCTGTCTAACCTGAATCTTACTTTGAAAGAAATATTTCCTTTTTCTCCATTTGATCTACCTTAGCAATTAAACAAGAAAGAAAATTTGAGTTATTTTCTTCTGATACATACATATATATACATCTGAACTACTCATTTGAATTTCACACAAGTGCATTTATTGACGGATATGAGCAATACATGATATTAAAAAAAATATTTTTCGAAAAAAAAAAAAAAAAACAATCAAATTCGCCTTTAAAAAAATAAAGACCATTTTTCTTTATTGATACTAAAAACTCATAAGACAGAAAAATTTAAATGAGTCGCCCACTTTTCCGAAATTTCACATCGTAATTAAGCTGAGGATGTTAGATAAATCGTTATTTTCAATGATCTCGGTTTCATCTGGGATTCGGAAATGCACTAACTTATTTTATCCGCTCATTAAAAGTTAGCAAAAAAAGGCGATATATTCAAAAACGCGACATAATCGAAGTCTTCAAAAGTGACGATTCAATAAACAAACAAAGTAATGACGTGTGCCTACAAAAGAATAGATTATCATATTAGGGACATTTTCTTAATAAAAGTAAAAGAAAAATAGTTGACCAATTTTTTCTTTAAAACAATCAATTCATATTTTTATTGTTTTAAATATAATTACAAAGCGAAAGTTGCAGCTTAAACTGCAACAAATTTATATCTGCGGAAGACATTCCAATTTTGTTGCCTGATTAAAAAATATGTATATACGCTTTCTCCGAACTGCAACTTTTCTTTTCTTTTTTGAAGCAATATTTATTTTAACATAATTTTTGGGGAAACAACGGAAAAGGGCGATGTATCTAAATGAGCGATATAACAAGGCGCGAAGTATCGAGGGGCTACTCTATTGATTTTTTTTTTTTTTTTTGCAATGGCAAATTGCTATGTTTTCGCTGATTTCCTTCTGAACCTAAAACGTTGTGTAAAGTTGAACCGCGAAGAGATGGCGAGTCGACTGGAAGCGGAAAGGGCCCATTTCATTTTGAAATAGGTTGTATTAGAGAGAACGGACGATTTCATTGCTTACGCGTTCTCACAGATCCAACCTATTTCAAAACATAGTGGTCCGTTTCCGCTCCCGGTCGACCCACCATCTCTTCGCGGTTTAACTATAGTCCCACTTTTAGATTGGCACTCTGCCAACGTCTAATTCACCTCCCGGTGCGCCATCAACTCGGACCCTATGCAGGACACGTCGGCGCAGCGAGACGGAGTCTGCAACAGTCCCGCGCATCACCGTGAAGGGCATGCTGGCCAAAGAAAAAACACACACAGCAACGTACCGCAGCCCCCTCCCCCCACACCAATACACCAATCACAATTCGTCATTGCAAAAAAATGTAATTTGAACTCGAGGTGTCAAAACTCAATTACTCAATTTCAGAGGGTGGACACTTTTATGAGCATTAGAGCCCAAGTAGCACACTTCCTTTTATAAAGGTTGTAAAATAGTTATTAATGGTTTAACAACCGCTTAAAAACGTTTAAAGGTTATTTGTGCTACCTGGGAACATTTGCATACAAATATTGTCATCAATAAATTTATCGATTAGACGCAGTCATCACCAGAATGCGTGCTGTCGCATAGGTCATGACTCCAAAAACACATGCACACAAAGAGATCACCTGTTATAAATGACGTAGAGAGCAGTTATGACGGTATTTTTTAGTTCAGACGTCCATAGGGCAATGGAGACTCAAGCAGCTAGCTTGTAAACGAGGTGTTAAAAGTTATGATTTCAGCTGCCTTCACTGTTTGCTCTCCGCCATCCGAGGATCAATATCGAGGTCATCTCTGCAAAGAGGAATGAATTTCAGACCAAATATCATCATAGAAGTTGTGTTGTTGTTAAGGGTTTTACATCTTTAAAACAAAAATCCAGAAATTAGAAGATAGTCCAAAAACAAAATTGGGAGGAATATTGAAAAATCAATAGAAGCCAAAAAAATAGTTATGTAATTTTTACTTCAAGGCAAATTATAGCCAAGAAAGAAATTTAAATAATAACAAGACTGGAATTTATAATCTGACCGAAAACTAGCTCATAAAGCATTATACTTAACATCTAAGCACGTTTTGTTTTAATGAGACACACAAGCACATAAGCACACACACCTATCCTAATCACACACCTTTCGCGATTGCGAAAATCATAATTTGAATTCAGGTTGTCAAAGTTTAAATTAATTTATGTATAGAGTGAGTTCGGTACGTGGGGTCCCCCCCCCCTAAAACTGAAATATACATATGCTTTAATACTTTTTTACACTGATCATGCCGCATTTCATCACAGTGATTAGTTTTGCATATGTTTGGGACTTTAGGTCGTTTTTGTTGATCTAAAGCTATCCTTCACAGGACAAAAACTTCTCTGCGACAAGTTTTTCCGCTCTGAAAGTTTGATCAACATATTTCATAGTTTCTTTTCTAAAGTATATCTGTTTTCCATCTCAAAACGAATCATCACTATCCAATTCTAAGATTCTATTGCTGACCGAGACTCACATGATTCTGAAAAGCATCATTCCCCACCTTTTTTTCTCGATTACGTTTCTTCAAAAAAACCCGAATCCATCCTCTTAAACTATCCTCCAAAATATCAAATGGCGTTGACTCATAATGAAGACTTTTCCTCATCACTGTTCACCCCAGATTACACGCTGGAGGAGAGAATAACCTGTCGTTCTGACATTATGATTACATTGTAGTTTTTAGCAGATTGTGTACCGCATTGTCATGGAAATTCGCGTATAAAAAGGTTGCCAAGACCTTCTTCACTGAAGGATTAACAATGGAAAAGCTATAGCTTTAGGGCCCATCAGTTTGATGGACACCAATTTTTTCTTCCGGAATACCTATTTCATTTATTAACTTCTGGTTTTACTATTAACTGGATGAAATTTCTCGATTGGTAGCCCTCGAGTTCATATGAATAATAAGTTAAGGTGTGTTCATCGTAGCAGTGGTTAAACGACAAAAATATCTATATATATAAAGATGACGGGCTCTGTTTGTTTGTATGCTTGTAACCGATGGCTATAAGCCCCACAGTACCTACAGACCTGAAACTGGGCATATAATTCTGCAAGTCGAAGGCCGAATTCTAAATTTCGAATTAGTTATTTTTAAATTAATTAATTAGTCTCATTTTTGGTATGTTCCGCCAAATTGAGGGGGTAACCCCACCACCAAACGTTGTAAATCGCTGGAAAGGTTTTTTTTTTTCTGAAAAAAAGATTTAGCACATTTCTCTCCATTAATTAGAATAGGAGGTATTAATTAATCAAATTTAGTCAATTTTCAAGGTTTAACTCTATTTGAAAAAGTAAAGCACTAGGTTCATTTTCCAGACAAACTGCTCTTTCGTCCCTGAAGTTACATAGGTGTTTAAATTTACGTACAGAGTTAAGCCTTGAAAAGTGACTAAATTTGAGTTATTAATATATCCTATTACTTTCTTAACTTAATCTCTTTTTGATCTTTTTAGCGCATTGTGATTTAAACTTTAAAATGACTTTTAGAGGAACTAAAAAGGTCGTGGAGCACATTTGAATTCAATTAAAGAATAATAATTTTACTTCAAATGGTTGGAGTGAATTTAAATTTATTCAATTGACTTCCTTTACATTGATTGCACGGGCATCGCCGTGCGGATACTGCTAGTCATTTTATAAAGACAACATTTTAGTTTTTTCCTGGTATACTATACAACAATAGGGGGTCTGGGGGGTCAATTGCCCCCTCCCCCCCTCCGGCTTTGAGAAATCAATGTATTTACATATAAGTGGGTGTGGTTTTTGTTGTTTTCCTATGAAATTGCATTGTGTTTGCACCATTTTGACCCCCCCCCCTGGTAAAACTTAAAATGACGGGCCTGCTTGAAACCCAGAAAAATGCGTCTGTAGTTGATTTCTAATTTGTGTATCTACAAGGTTGTTCTTACAGTTACTTTGTTGCACAAAGATATTCATTTGATTGGTTAAAGTATTCAAGATAAATAAATAAATACATACTTTGAAAAATGGTGAACGAAATAATTGCTGCAAGTGGATAGTATGAGAAATTGATTATTGAAATAATTGCATGTACATATTATTCCAAAGACTTTTGTTGCTAGTTGTTACTTATGTAAAATTTTGCTTTGTGTAACCACAAGGCTACAAAAAATATCCTTTGCACCATGCGAATCTTAGATGACCATCAATTTTTACCGTCTTTAATAAGTATTCTGATTGTCGAGACGAAAGCAAAGCATCAAGGGTCAAAGATAGAAAATAGTAAAGCAGATAGCTGTTGAAATTATTCTTTAAGTCATGAAATAATTCTAAAATATACTTTAAAAAAAGTAAAAAATACGCTTTTAGAGTGAATCAAAATATTTGATGATACTCTTGATTTCCCTCTGATTTTCAAAACTATTGAATATCCGCTTACTTTACATGCATTTATAATATATCAACATGTAATATAGTTTAGCCTTTTGTATTAATAATAGGATTAAATATATTACTTTTATATTTGTAAAGAACGTGGGTTTATCTTTCATTCAGAGTTACAGACACACAAACAACTGAAACACTTATAATACATCAACATATAATAATATAGTTTAGGCTTTTGTATTAAATATATTACTTTTATATTTGTAAAGAATGTGAATTTGATCTTTCATCTAGAGTTACAGACACACAAACAACTCAAACACTTATAATACATCAACATATAATAATATTGTTTAGCCTTTAGTATTAAATATATTACTTTTATTTTTGTAAAGAACGTGAATTATATCTTTTATTCAGAGTTACATACATACAAACAAACAAACCCACTTTTGAAACTAATAAAATCGTATTAAAAAAGAAGAAAAACTGCAATTAAAAAGACTTTTTGATGTATTTTTTTCTTTTTCTTTTTTTTTTTCAAGTATGAAGACAGTTAAAAGGATTTAAAAAAACTTTAAGCTTCTTAAAAACAATGCTTACTATCGAAAGTACTTTTTCCTTCTTTCTTTAATCTTTAACAAGTGATTTCTTTGGTTGGTATTTCAAGAACCTTTCCCAAGTTAAAAGCAGCAAAAAAGAATGAGTAAGTTAAGGCATAAAGCACTTCCAAGGAAACACACAACTGGAAACGGATGAATTAAAAAATATGATTTATTGCTAAGACTTCCGTTGGCATTTTATACCACCTATGTATACATTTCTGCTTATTCAGAAACACAAGGACAAAAAAAACATCCTTTACACAATGTGTGCCTTTAATGACCATTGATCTCCACCACCAAGAGCCTACAAAGTCTTGATAAGCATTTTGACTGTTAAGTTATGTAGACTGATTGTTGGAATAATTTCTAATTTTTTCTACTCATTTTTATTTTCAAAAAGTGAATTCTTTGGTTAGTAATTCAAGAAGCTTTCTCAAGTTCAAAGAAGCAATGAAGAATGAGTTAGTTAAGACATGAAACACTTCCAAGGAAAAACACAATTGGAAACTCATGAATTTAAAAAATTTGATTTATTACAAAGACTTTCGTTGGTATTTTGTACCACCTATGTATACATTTCTGCTTTTCAGAAACACAAGGATAAAAAAACATCATTCACACCAGTGGTCAGAAGTAACGCGCTACAAGTAGCAAGACTACTGTAGTAGCTACATTTTTTAGTAGTTTGTAGTGTAGCGCACTACTTTTTAAGAAAAGTAGAGTAGCGAGTAGCGCGATGCAAAAAAAATAGTAGTTTGTAGCAATTTCTGGAAACTACTTTTAAATTTAAAAAATAAATAAATAAATGGAAAAAAAAGAGAGAACGAAGGAAAAAACAAGGTAGTTCTTGTGGCGAATATTCGTAAAAATTGTAAAAAGATCTAAAAAGGACAAATTTTAGCAAAAAAAAAAAAAAAAATCAACAAAAAGGAAAAGTAACAAATAAATTCAAGGACAATTCCTATTTCTATTCCATATTCCATTGCGGTAATTTTTTAAACTAAACCACTTTTCGAATTTTTTCAGTCGATCCTCAAACGGTGTATTCTTTCTTTTATTTATTTTTTAAAAAGTAGCGAAGTAGCAACAACATTTAAAAGTAGTGTAGCTCGCTACTTTTGAAAAAAAGTAGTTGTAGCTGTAGTTAACTACATTTATAAGAAAGTAGCTGTAGTTGTAGTTCGCTACGAAAAATGTGTAGTTTTTCCAACCACTGATTCACACCATGCGAGCCTTTAATGACCATTGATTTCCTCCACCTACAGCCTACAAAGTCTCGATAAGCATTTTGACTTCAAGTTACGGGCTGCGATAAAGAATCCTTCCCAAGTTGAAAGCAGCAATGAAGAATGAGACACTTCCAATGAAAAACACAACTGGAAACTTATGAATTGCAAAATTTGATTTATTGCAAAGACTTTCGTTGGTATTTTGTACCATCTATGTATACATTTCTGCTTTTCAGAAACACAAGGACAAAAAAAAAGACATCACCTACAACCATGTGAGCCTTTAATGACCATTGATCTCCACCAGCTAGAGCCCACAAAGTCTCGATAAGCATTTTGACTGTCAAGTTATAGGCTGCGTTAAAGAGGAGTAGCTCATAAAATTTCGACTTAATGAAGCAGCTCGAGTAGTTAACAGTAAACGACGACAGGTTTATGGTAGAGAGGCTTAAATTTTCGAAGCTCATTTTGCTCAGTTTTAAAAACGACGGAGCACTAAATGGCGCGGTTTTATTAAGATGATGATATACTGTACTGTTTACCCTGAGTAAACTGCTTCAGTCGTTAGCATGGGAGAGTAAAATTTAAGCGTTTAATATATTTCATTATTCATCGGGATGTTTCATTTTATTTCATTTTTATTGCTTTGCAGATGTATTGAAATACTTTAAACAGAAGCAAGTAGCAGAGTTGTGGTTTTACATTCTTTCTAAACTACAAAAGCATGTTCTTGGCCTATTATCTTGTAAAATTTCAAAGAAAAAAAGAAGTTCTGTCAAGAACTAAACGAGCCTACTTTCCCGTACATCGACATCGGCATTCTAGCATCTGATCATTATTCTCTTGATCATCTGAGACTAAACATTATGTCAAACATACCTTTTTAGCACTTAAAGCTGATTTCTAAAAGCAAAATATACCCCTCTCATCAGATGAAATAGAGACATAAAAAGTAAATAAATGAATAAATGAAGTTTTGTCGCACCTTTTAAAGAATGTAACTGTTACAGTTCTTCCGTAGAAAAATTCCTCAATCGTTTTCAAAAAAAAAAAAAATTAAAAGTACAAAGTACATCAAAACACATTTTATCAAAGAAAGGAAAAAAAACTCGTCCGTCGATAAAATGTCTCGATTTTCACTTTTAAACCGTTGCCAGTTGTTAAATATAAATAAAGAATAAAATGCCCTCGTGAATGAAACACTTTTGTTACAAAAAAAAATCGTCTGCCAAAAAAAAATAATAGTAATAAATAAAATAACACAAATGAATAAATAAACAAAAAATCGTCTGCACAGTCAGTCATTTTTTTCTGAGTCTGCATTTCCGCCATGTTTGTGGAGTCAGAGTCGGAATCAGAGTCCTCACAGAAGATTATTCAGAAAAGTACTTTACAAACATTATTTATCAAAACCATTTTTTTACAAAGTTAGTTTGAAGGAAATCCGACTTTAAGTTCCAGGATCAACATTCAACTTAAATTCCCCGTAGGCGCTAATGTTAAATTTTTTTCTGAATGGTTCAATATTGAACGAAAAATGGTTCAAACCAAAAAGCCAAATAAGGGAATGAACCTCTCCGAGATCTTTCAAACAAAAAAAAGTTTATTCCATTCGGATGGTTCACTCAGAAGTTATTAGGTGGGGAAAGGTTGCTTGAACGGTTCAATGTTGAACGAAAAAATGTTCAAATTGAAAATTTAAATACTGTAATGAAGTATCCTTGCTGAGATCCTTCGAACAAAAAAAAAGTTTATTTAAATCGGACTGTTCACTCAAAAATTATTAGGGGTGACAGCTTGCTTGAGCGGTTCAATGTTGAACGAAAAATTGTTCAAATCGGAAATGTAAATACGGGAATGAAGTATCCTTGATAAGATCTTTTGAACAAAAAAAAGTTTGTTGAAATCGGACTGTTCACTCAAAAGTTAGCATCGCGGGACAGGTTGTTTGAACGGTTCAAAGTTGAACCAAAAATTGTTCAAATCGAAAAATCAAATATGGGAATGAGTTGTACTTGCCGAAATCTTTCCAACAAAAAAAAAGTTTGTTCAAATCGGAATGTTCATTCAAAAGTTATTAGGGGGGGGGGGGAGGTTGCTTGAACGGTTCAATGTTGAACCAAAATTGTACAAATCGAAAAATCAAATATGGGAATGAGTTGTAATCGCCGAGATCTATCCAACAAAAAAAAGTTTGTTCAAATCGGAATGTTCATTCAAAAGTTATTAGGGGGGAAAGGTTGCTTGAACGGTTCAATGTTGAACGAAAAATTGTTCAAATCGAAAATGTAGATACAGGAATGAAGTATCCTTGAAAAGATCTTTCGAACAAAAAAAAGTTTGTTCAAATCGGACTGTGAACTAAAAAGTTAGCATCGCGGAACAGGTTGTTTGAACGGCTCAAAGTTGAACCAAAAATTGTTCAAATCGAAAAATCAAATATGGGAATGAGCTGTACTCGCCGAGATCTTTCCAACAAAAAAAAGTTTGTCCAAATCGGAATATTCATTCAAAAGTTATTAGGGGGGGACAGACAGACAGACCGACCGACAGACCGACACACAAATTCCCCATCTCAATACCCTACTTTCAAATTTTTAATTTTTCGATATTCATTTTACCTTTTTATTTTTTTAACTTGGCGATATTTTTTGAACTTGGCGATATTTTTTTTAACTTGGCGATATTTTTTGGACTTGGCGATATTTTTTAGATGCATTAAGCCAATTTTAATACTTTTTTCGTCTTTCTTTTATTTTTAACGGGAAAGTAGGCTAAAAAGATATATTATTATTATTATAAACTACGTATCGGAGCTATTCCTTCACAACCAGCTATGGGTATTCGTACAAATTCAGAAAAAAGAAAATAATGTACCATTTTGGACTTTCTTAACTTGAAACTTTGATTTAAGCTTTTTTATGCATAATGTTTGGTGTACTGACCTTTATTTTCATAACATTTTCACACATTTATTTTTACATAGCTAGTATAAAGACATAGTTTCCATTATTAACATTTACTGGATACTGAATTTTCGGGCCGAATAACCAGTGCAAACATAAATGATTTTCAGGAGTATTTACGTAATGTAGAATTAAACTAATTTTAATCAATGTAAACGTGAAATATGAGATTTGTTGAATTTTTAAATACCTTTGTGCATAAATATAATAGCATCAACACAACGTTGAAAAGACACATTTTTTTGCATTGAAAAAGGAATTCCTTGTATCGCCGAAACACGTGTATGCAGTATTCCGGCTCATTTGTGCTTCTTAACGTAGTATTTATGCTATTTTGAAGTTTATTGTACGATGTACATTGTACAACACGGGCTTATGGTGCGAAACTACAATAAGCGCGTGGAAAACGCTTATTGTACACAAAAAGTCTTTGAAGAAAAAGTACAGCACACTCTCGATTATCCGTGGAATTGGGTGGCACGGGTATCACGGATAACGAAAATCACGGATAATCCGAAAAAAGTATAAAATAAGGGGTAAATAAAATAAAAAATATCTTTTGCTTAAAAATAATTACATTACACTTAAATCGTGATATGTACAAACAGTGAAGATAGGTACACCATAAAAAAATATTTGTACTGGAGGTTCTCAAGCATATAAAATCTATAAAGAAGTGGTTTTTACGATAACGCCTAGGTAAAATAATTTATTGGATAAAGTACACAGTATTCTTGGGTAAGAAATGTTAAGAAAAACAAAATTTAATTTCCCGAGACCCTCGTGGATAATCAAGAGAGTTTACTGTAAGTGAAAAGGTTAAAATCAATTAAGGTTACTTTCAGATATGGCTAGAGATGTAAAATTTCCGGAAATTTTGAAGTGATGGAATAAAACTGGTTTTTTTTCTGTTTTTTTCCGGAAAAATTGGAAAAAAATCAAAAATTGACTTTTTTACAATTAAAAAGAGCGTTTTTTAATAGTTTTGTTTTTCTTGGACCATTTAAAAGGTTAATCATTAAAAATATATGCAATCAACACATATTATTTTTCCTGATGGCAGAAATACGCATAGTTAGGTAAGTTTTAATAGGAAAAAAATAGCCTTTCTGTTTTATGACTCAAAGTTTTCTTGGTCAAACCCCACGAATGAATCATATCGTCATTTCACTATTAATATTGGATAAAGTGTGTCTAACCCTTACAATTAATTTTTCTATTTTAGACTGCCTTTAAAACTTAAAATAATAAGCAGATACATTCAAACATCAATAATAGTGTTTGAAAAAAAAAAAATCAGAATGATTTTTCTCCCTTGCAATATAACCTCACTATCTTAAAATGAAAACTATTGAGTTCCGGTTTTTCCCCACCCAATCTACATCCAAATAATAATTAAATGACTTTTTTTTAACCTTTCTAATAGAAAACTATAAACTGCGTAATGGTTTCTAAACCTGAACAAAATTTAAACTGGAGTTTCAACTTACTGCACTACCTTGCTAAGCACAATAGTCGTACCCCAACTTTTCAACAAAACCAGAGTTATTAACCAGAGGTTGCTCTCTGTTTCGTATGTGTTATTAATAAATGTTTTGTAGTCATTTGTGATTGGAAACTTTTTTTTTAATCTGCTGAATAAAAAGTCATCACAACAAAATATATGGAGGCGCAGCTCTTTAAAATGCAATTTCTCAGTTTGAGCTCAATTGCAGATTCTACTATGTGCTTAGCAAGCACGGCAATATACATTTAGTTCTCATAGTCAGCGGAAACCTCGTTCTTGTGGCTGAAGTTATGCTTATTCATTTCATGAAGAAGTAAAATTAGTTCTTCACTAAAAGGACGTTGGTTTTGTTAAAGAAGTTTCTGTGTAGAGTTGTGTTGAGAGAGTTTTAATAGTTGATAGCGTTGAATTCTGCTTGGAATTTGCAATAAAGGTAAGTGTACTTACTTTAATATAGTTTTTTTTTTCATTATTTAGTTATTTATTTTATATTTTGTGCTACTTTAAATACACAGAACGTTAATAATTATTATTTTAGTACGATTTGAACTCTGAATTGTTAGACATATAAAAATCTTTGAAAGATATGTAAACTATTTAAATTAAGTTATTAAATTTTTTGTAAATATGCTGTCATAATGTTAGTAATTTTGCATATTAATATAAAATTTTGGAAAATATCTAAATACCAAAAGGAAATTAACAATTTTTAACAGAAAATTGACAAATCTATGATATAAAATTAAATATGTATGTGACAGTTTATTTTATACATACACAAAGTAGAGGAAGTACATAAAAAAATCAGTTAAAAAGTGAGGTAATGCACTTTGTATGAAAGAATTCATATTAATAAATGAAAATTTTTGTGCATAAGCACTTATCAATAATGAAATAATTTTACCTTTCAGTGGCGATATGTAATTTTTCATAAGAAATAATTTATGTACTTTTAATATCAAAAATACACTAATAGTAGGCCAATTATTAAATCTGTTGTTTACAAAAGTTGGAATTTAATCAAAATTATTTTTTTACCTAATTGAGCAGTGGTTCACTTATTACAAAATATTAAAATGTATTTTTAACATAAATTTCTGTACTTATTTACTATTGCTTTAACATTTTCAATTAAAAATTGTGCTGTCCTAGAGTAGAGAACGTAATGTTTATAAAATGGCCAATATTCAAGTATTTCCTTAAAAACTGGATAAATTTTATTTATCTTTTCTTCTGCTTTCCTAGCTGAAAATTATCGGGGAGTGTGACCAGAAATTGAACATTTTAGCACAATTTCAGTATCCAAATTTGATAATTATCCTAAAAAACTAGTATTTTGTACACGATTTAAAAAAAAATGCTCTTTGATACCTGCAATGTAATTAAATAAGGAAAATAATGGCTATATGCTTTTGCATCAAGATGTTTAGGGGAACAAAATGAAAAGCAAAAATGCAGGATTCAATAAATTAACGCTTCTAACAATTGTACAAACAAAAGTTTTTCTAGTTATTTCTTTGTTAAAAGTAAATGGAAAAATTCAATTTTTCCGGAATGGAAATAAACCTCCTCGGAAAAAAACGGAAAAAAACCGGTTTTTTTCCGAAAATTTCCGGTTTTTTACCGACCATTTTCATCTCTAGATATGGCGATTAACTTTGCGCCACTTATAATTTTTTAGCATAGTATTTGACTTTATTTGTGATCACACAATGGATTTCAATATGCTTGTGACATGTGCCAAGGAGGGGGAAGAGAGAGGTAAGAAGGATCAAATTTGCTGAAAAATAAGCGTGACATCATCTATAGACATCCCCATAACCAAGGAAAACGTCTCGCCTCATATTTAAGAGGAAATTAAAATTATGTATCTCTATCATCTGAGTAGGATTAATTTTGGCTAACTTTGTCAATGCATTAATAACAATTCATTTCAATAGTGAAAATATGTTTATTGCGTAAACTTGCAACGAAATACCTTTTTGTGATAGATTTCGATTCAAGCTTTATTAATTGCCTTGTAAAATTCAATTTCAGTTCGTTTGTGAAATTTGAAAACACCGTTAACAATGTAAATGAATAGTAATGTTTTTTTTTTTCTTTTTCATTGGGCAACAACACGGAGACGTAAATTTGCATATTATTACAAAACAATGGAAAACAAATGAAACCTATGTATGAATAAAAAAAAACATAGAGGCAGATGAGACGTTTGGCAGAAACAATACAATCAAGTTGAGTGCGTTATTTTGGCTACTACATACGTGAACGTCAAAAATGTTTTCTAGCTAAAGCTAAACTTTAGATTTGAGGTATCTCTATAACAGATGTTCAACTGATCAGAAAGCTGTTCTGTCACAAAACGATTACAGCCAATAGGTTGCTAAATGACACTGCTACTTAATAGCAATGCTTATCACAATAGGGGCTCACCCTACGTACTTTTAATGATTTCTGTAAAAATATAGCAAAGGGCAATTCCACCATAACAGACGTATCATTTGAAGCTTTAACACCTTCAAATACCCCAAGCACCCTAAATTATTGTTTCATTGCATGCAGTTTCTAAAGAACATGGGCTCTACTTCTATATTATGCAATTAAATTTTGCAATTTTTTGAAAGCATATTTTTTCTTTTTTTTTCTTTTCTTTTTTTTTTTTTTTTAACTCCGCAACGGACGTATCTCACAACTGATAAAATTTTTTGGTCTTCAAAAGTACCTCAAAAATTTCTAAAACTATACATGCAAGAAATTTACTTACAATGTATTTTAATCGATAAGAGTATGGTAAAAACATATAGTTTTACAAGATTTTAATGAATTCAGAAAGAATAAAAATGTAAAAGTCGTATCAGTTCCAAATTATTGGAACTTGAGTAACTGACATTTTGTTCTAACGCCATATTATTATTACAACTTATTGGAAATAAATATTACGAGTGAAACTTTTCAAAGTAAATATATTTAGTTGTATGAATTACTTGCAGCTCTTGCAAATCATATCGGGTAAAATAATATATTCAAATGAAGGTAATCAGTTAGGGTCTAATCAGGGACGTCACTTCAAGTTTTTTCAGGGGGGGGGGGCAAAGGGTAAAACACAATAGAATTTCACAAGAAAACAACAAAAACCATGCCCACTTATATGTAATTACATTGATTTCTCAAAATCTGCGGGGGTGCAATTAACCCCCCCCCTGCCCCCCCCCCTAAATGACGGGCCTGGGTCTAATGAAGGTTTTGGGAAGCACAAGACCACTATTTCATTTTTACTGATGGTTAAAAAAATAATTTGTAAACTACACTGTTAAAACTACCGGTTGCGATTGGCACTTTTCCGAGGTGAAACGCTTGTAGCACCAGCAGCACCATGTAGGGAGCCGAGATTTCACCCTTGGCTTGGGTGAAAAACTGGCACCCTCCATTCAGCAAGCACCGCGGGTGAAATATGGAACCGTATAGGAGAGCATAATGGCACCCTCACTGTTCACTATTGCAGATCCCCCCTGTGCTGTGTGCGTTTTTGTTTTTCAATTGTGTTTACTTTTATTTATTATTTTTATTCACAAAGTCGTGGTACATTTTCACCTTGAATTCCGATTTGAAAATGATCGAACTTGTAATTAAAGGCATTTTTTCACAGTTCAGACTTTCCAACATATTTTAAAAGAATTCATGACTTGGATTCAACTCAGTAGTTTTAAAATGCTATTGACATTTACTACAGCATTATCTGTACTGAAAATGAAGAGAGAAGGTATTTTATAGGTCCCTTTCAAGAACAATCAAAAATATTCAGTTGTATTATACAATCAGTAAAAAATTAAATCGTTTCATTACCTTCTAAAATTTTAATCAAGAGTAACACATTAATACGAATGTATAGTTCGACATTTGAATATCCTTATGGAATAAAAGCAGTTTTCGTTAAACGTCAAGTTTTTCGACAGATTAAAAATCGAAATATATTTTAACGATCTATTAATTTCGACTGAAGGAACAAAAAAAAGTAAGCTCTGGCAATAACGTTATCAATAACGCCAACGAAAGATATTTGCGAAAGCACGAAATGCAAATCGACATTAAAATAGTATATATACATATACGCCACATACGTATAAGAAAAAAAGAGTCGGGCAGAGTTTTTTTTTTTTTTTTCAAACCTTTTCCCCTTTGTTCTGCTGCTTGCTAGCTGGTGTCTACGCAAAAAAAAAAAAAGAATCGCTGCGCAGAGATACGTTTCTATGTTTTTTGAAATGAATGTAAATATGTTGGGAAATCTTTAGAACCATGATTAAATGCATGTACTCACGTGAGAATTCGAAGATTAAAATGAAGAATTAATCCATGTTTGTAATAAACTCAAGGTGATATCCACGACTGTGAAAACACTGTGCCGAGAATTTTGTCGTGTCGACGTGAAAAAGATGTCCGCCATTCAAATGGTTGATGATGATGAGACCTTGGAGTCGCAATGTGCAGGCGCAGACTATCAGAGGTGCCTCTTGGCACGGCGAGATGTCTCACTGAACATTTGCAAGCCTAAAACGGTGGCGATGGAGCTCCAGAGTTAGCATTAAGCGCTATCTGAGATAGTCCTTTTGGTACGGTAAGAGCATTTCAAA
This sequence comes from Uloborus plumipes, assembly GCA_038373865.1. Lineage (NCBI taxonomy): Eukaryota > Metazoa > Arthropoda > Arachnida > Araneae > Uloboridae > Uloborus > Uloborus plumipes. The sequence continues at coordinate 428 of JAXGGA010002104.1, read as the reverse complement.
TTCGCTATGGCACCCCGTGGCACCTTGCTTTTACCCTAGCTTTCTTATTAGCACCCCTGCGGCACCCGTAGTTTTAACAATGTAGAAGGTTTTGAATTGCTCCCAAATATTGAAGGCTCCGTATGGGCTCTAATCCAGTTTGCATGGTTCCTGGTTTTCCAGCTTCAAAGATGAATTTTATCATTTGTTGGCTGCTCGACAAACAGAATATTTCATACAATACTTGCCTTCAATCTTATTGCAATGTACTAAATGAGTTAAAGGCATTTCATGCCATTGCCAGGACTCCACTCTATCTTCATTTAAGTTTATCCACTACCACTGTTGCGGGAGCTTAACATTTTGAAATAAAAATGACTGCTATCTTCCTGCAAGCAGTGTTTGTACAACTTTTGACGTTATTTACGACGCAACTACATGCTTTGTTT
>JAXGGA010002103.1:0-131102 GCA_038373865.1 Uloborus plumipes | reverse complement strand
TTTTTTTTTTTTTTTAATGCTGGTCGAAGTGTGCTTGTTCAAATATTTATGCAATTTAATACTTTAATCATTTCCATTTGAGTCAGAAAACATTTTTTTTTTTTTTTTGAAATAACTACTACTTAAAAGTTTCATGTAGAAAAAAAAAGTTCACCCAATGTTATGGTTTAAAATATTCTTCATGTGGTGAGTTTTCTTTTTTTTTTTCTTTTTTTGTGCGTGTTTGGCATAGTGAAATTGTATAAGGTTAATGGTTATCTTATCAATAAACCCATGTTTTTTTTTCTCACTTCTTGCAATTGAATATTTGATTGAGCTAAAGTATATTTTAAAAAAAAGAAAGAAAAAAATTGAAAATAATTGGTGTTTATTCTAGCTTTGATACTTTTGTGATCACACTTGTAATTCATAGTGAACCTATATAGAACTCTCTCGAATATGTGTTGAATTTTCGCAACTTCGGATATAATTTGCTGTTGAAATAGTGCAATTCTGTCCATTTATTTTATTTCCTTGTTTCCGTATTTGCTTTTTTTTATGTCTTGCATTAATATGTTTAATTAATCAATCTAATACGATGTTTATGCCGAAAGAGTAATAAGTATCTTTATTAAGAGGGGTGAAATATTTTGCCATGAATTTCTTTGTATTACTTATGTCAGACGTGTGCATCCCCAAAGAGCGATAGTACACTCCCAACTGCTTTGTGGAAAAACTCCAGGACAAAGAAACGCCCTCCCCCAGTGGTGTAGGCAAAAAAAAGGGGGGGGGGAGCGTGTGCTATAGAGTTTTTATCGTTTTTTTTAATGGTCGAAAAAGGAAAACTTCTGCTGTTTGAAGCAAAATGTCGCAAAAAAAATCCCTTTGAGTACGCCACTGCCCCCCTTCCCCAAAAAGAGACTTAACTCCATTCTTTACATTTCACATTATCTACATTGTCTTCATGTGAACTCTATTCTACTAGGATTATTTTGCTATTTATATTAAAGTGTAAATTTGCACATTATTAGCATTTTGTATTTATGAAGTGAAAATTACGATGACACTTTTAACAAGTTCGAGAGTAAGTTAACGTTTATTATCGAAAAATGTAATGGACCAAAAAAAATCAAAATTTTATCAGTATTTTGATGAAAAAATTATGGACGGCTTATAAGCATCTGGTTACGACGGCCAGAGACTGCAGTTCCGTCCTTATTATGGACTCAACAATCTTGTACATTTCGATTGCCCATAAAAAGAGCGAAATCAGTTTCTTGGCTTCGGAAATGAGCTGTCGGTACATGTTAGTGGCGTACTCAGGGGGTGGGCTGATAGGGCTGCTGCCCCCTCCGAGATTTTCCAAACAAATTTTAAAAATTTAAGCAGAAATCATTTTTATTCATTTTTATTTATTTATTTTTTCTTTCTTGTTGAAATCAAGACACGAGAATTTCTTTTGAAAAAAATTAAATGGGGCAAAATTTGAAAAAAGGGGAAAAAAGTAAAGTCCTTCTTTTTTTTTTTTTTCTTTTTTTTTTTAATCTCTCTATTTTACTGTATGTCACGTGTATGGTTATACTATAATTCAAATTTGTTGACATTTTCTCCAAATATGTTTCAGAAACAATGATTAATTCTTGTTCATTCATCTAATTCTGTTAAATAAATTTCAACGAATGTGTGATTGAAACCCAATATTGGAAATACAGTTAAATAAATGGCAAAATTAATACTATACTACACTGCAACTTTTCTTGACAACAACATCGTGACATTAGCCTATGAAAAATGAGCTAGATGAAACGTCACAGCCTACTAATTAAAGGAGATCGCTGACTGCTTGTGAGCTCTTATTGGCTCGGCCCGTAGTGACGTTCAGTGTCAAGTTAAGTTGCATTCTAGTATAGTAAAGCTCAAATTTGCAAAAATATTGCATGCACTTGTTTAAGGAACACCTTATTCAATAAAAAATGCTTCTCAAATTTCAATTTTATTTTCATCAAAGTTGAAATTTGAGAAACATTTTTTTCTATTTTCATCAAAGCGCTTTATTTGTCAACAATAATAATAATATATATTTTTTAATTTATGTATTTTTCGTTCTGAAATTAGCATGGATGTCAAAAATTCAAAATATTATTTCTTTAGCTGCATTTTATCAGGTGCCCCGCCCCCTCCTCTCAAAGAGTGTCCGCCCTGAAATGATTTGTCTGCGTACGCCACTGCTAGTGGCTCTGCCTCAGTCCTTAACCACTTGTTTAACACTTGAAACGTAAAATTTTCTCTTTTGAACGGTTGCCTGTTTCTTATTATTTTCAAGTTGCGATCTTTTGCTCTTTATAATAAAAACGCTTTACTACATGAAGTGAAAATTTTACTTGTGTGCAGAAATAATAAGTCATTGAAACGGGGCTTTTAAAATACAAAACTGCAACTGCTTTGAACACATATTTCGGTATGAAGCAGTGAAACCTTTTTACAACCCAGAAAGAAATTGTGAAACTCTTTTGTGACTGCTGCTAATCGGCAGAAGTGCACATTTTTTTTCCGGGAGAAACTGTTACTTGTGACCCTGAAACACGTCATTGCAATAACTTTGCTATTTTATAACATTGGTTCAAATTCATTCATTTAGTTTCCTTTGTGAATCCTATTTTCGCATTTTCTCTTGATGAATGTACCGATTTCTTAAATGAAGTGAAATGATGTGCTCCCGATAGTGTAAGGCTTGATTTTATTGGCTTGTTCAATCATACCGAACAGAAGAAAATATATATTCTTTACCAAAAACTGTAAAAACGAGGAAAAAATCAAGAAAACATATGAACCAACGTTACAAAGTCCATTCGCTCCCATCTCCAGCAAAAGTACATTTCTCCCATCTGTTCCAGGATTCTATTCTTTCCGGTGCCATCCTCCTCCCTTCTTTTTTCACTCTTTCGAACGAGCAGCACCTATAACTCTCCCATAAGTGGCAACCCCCGGCGCTATCCATAACCTGTCTTTATCATAAACACTCTTTGGAAAGCATTGGAGGTGACAGCCGCTGCCAGTACTCCTGACGCAATATCTCCCCCCAGCTCTCTTCCCAATAAACCACATCAAAGATATCCCCACACAAAAAAAAAGTAACTTCAACTTTAACTTTTGGAAATATATTGCGCAGATATGATTTTTTCTCTTTGATGGATGTGGTCCATTTTGGGCAAAAATCGGGATCGAAGCTGTTAATCCTTGTGTGAGGTTTAGCCACGGTTTAATTGAATGGTATCATTTTTTACTGAATGGTGGGAAATTTCCGTTTCGTTGATTCGTGTATAATATAGCTATCAATTCCAGGAGACGAATGTTGCCGAAGATTACGGTGCATTATTAGATAAAAAGTAAAGAAGGTCAATGTGTTTTCTTTGATTCATTATGTAGTCGTTAACTATCGGGGAAAATGGAACATCAAATATAGAGTAAAATTAATATTGATTTTTTTAAACTTTGAAATTTTTGCTGCGGTGGTGAATGAAATTTAAGAGGAAATGAAAGAAAATTAAGGTAGTTTTTGTTCTATTTTCGTTGAATTTCTATGAAAAAAGGAGAACAAATTAACAACCCATAGACTTATAAAATGCTCAGAAGATACTTTAGGACATTTTTTTACAATATCATATACTGTATTACATTCAACATTTGAAAAGGAAGAAAGAAAATCCTTTCGTAAAACTCTGCTAAATTAATTATGTCACAATCTGTACAGAAAATGCTCTATTCCATCTAACAATTCAATTGTATTTTCTTGCGAAATATACATTTTAACAGTAAGAAATTAGAAGATATTAAAGTTCATGTCGATAAATGACGCAATTTCATTTTAAAGTTAACAAATTCGGGCATGCTGTTATCCAGTAACAAAAATATTATAATGAAAATAATCTTAATGTTGCTACGACACATAAAAAAATCAATACCACGAAAAATTTGAGCAAAATGTTCAATTAAAAGAAACCAAATCAAAAATACTCTCTGTTATCCCTTTGCAGTTTTTTTCAAACTGGAAAACGTTTTTCTCTCCGACGTAGAAAGGAAATGACAAGCAGAATACGCTTTTCGTGACTTCGAATGCTAAGAAGAATAAGTACAAGCAGTTACAATTTTAAGTTTTCCTTTGCGAAAAATGCGAAAGCATGCGCTGCGAATGACCTGGACGAACTCTTAAGTAATGTGCGTGAAATGCAAAAAAAAAAATTGTTGAGAATTTCTTACACTGAGAAGTATCACTATTAATCATTATTTCCTGATCAGCAGATTTATGAAAAAAAAAAAAAACTTATCACAAATATGTGCTGTCTCAGTTGGCAAAAAAACCAGCTTACCTGTTATATTGCTCTTCCTAAAATCTGCTAGTAAAGGGTGCTATACTTTTCTAATAAAAGTGCCGTAAAAACCCTCCTAACAAAAATTTTAGTGGTATTTATGGGTCAAAGTTTCTTAACAGGGAGATTAGTAAATACAATATGCCCAGAAAGATCTTTAGCATTCTGGACAGTACTGAAAAATAACAAGTCAAATAAAACGGTTTACTGTAAAAGAATGAGAACCTCTGAATTTTTTTAAGGGTACCTTTAATGTTGCTGTCGTGAGTTTCCCGTTAGTAGCACTAAAAATTTTGAGTCTTCACTCAGTTCCCCTCCAAAGGTTTTAAAATTTTATTGTGACAGTAAAGATTGCTAATGGTATTTCTTCTATTAAAACGGCCGTAGAAGACACAATTGGAGAGAAAAAGAAGTGTTGATTCCGTACCTCAGAGTCAGACAGACGTGTCCAAAAATGCCGATTTTACTGCAACTTTGTTACTGCATTTTATACAGAATCTTATTCCACATCGACCCATGAGAACGTTATCCTGCAAAAGAAATTCCCTCACAATTATTTAATAGCGTTAAAAGAATGCCTTTCCCATCCCTTTGCATGCACCAAGACAAGCGTCTTCTCCCTTTCTTGAAAAGTTACGAGAATGGACTTACAATAGTCTGGTTCTGAGGGGCGAATTTTCTTCACTCTTTTACGGCTAACTGTATTTCATTTCACTTGTTATTTTTGTCGTTGATCGTCAGACTTTCAAAAATCTTTCTCGAACACGCTGTATTTTAATGGCTCAAAATATATACCAAATTCTATGGACTACAAGTGAATTTCCAAGCCACTTGCACTCTAAATTAGTTTCAACTGCTTCATTAACCAGATTAGCAAAACATTTTCTCGTTCATTTAAATTCTCCGGCACAAGCATTTCCGAAATGTTTCAAGATCACCATGGTCAATGTGAAATGACAATTCCGTTACATAATTTGATATTATAACTTGGTTATCGCTTCTCAATTCTGCATAAAAATCTGCGGGCTAAAAAGCGTGAGAAAGATTCCGATCCTTGAGGCCTTGAGCTGAAATATGGTCTTCCTATCTACCGGAGCTTGGAATCTCTTCAGTCTCCGACTAATTTGTAAACACAGCGCAGGAAAGAAACCAAGTAATAAAACCGAGTTGAACGAATGAAAAAAAAAGAAAACGAAAGAAAATCACGCGTGGGTCGTCAATAATGGCGTGGGATGGTCACTTAGTAGAAAAGTGCGAAGTTTAGTTGTTTTTCCGATTTCTTTTTCTCTTTCTTTTTTTTTTTCTTGGTTTTTCAATGCGATGCACTTGCTGCATTCCCTTCCAGATGCAGTTTAGTTAGTTGTCTTTAGTAGGTTAGAAAGAATGTTTGCTGAGCGGAAGGGATTAAAAAGTGTTGAGTTGCATCGGTCCTGGAATGATTTAACTAATTTTGAGCAGTTTTGTAGACTCACTTTTGTGTCGGAAAAAAATTAACTCCATTGTAAAAACAAAAAACAATTTTATGATTTCTTTTTAGTTTCATAATTATTTTCATTTTGGGGCTGATTTTAGTTTGTCTGCTTTTAAGTACTCATTGACAAATAGCAGTTTATGCATTTATTATTTGCAACTCAACTTGAATATATTTTTATATTCTGCTCTTTATTTATGAAGGGTAAAAGTTGATTATCAATTGTCAATTGACAGCTGAGTCTCAGTTCAAAGGCAAAGCTTGTATTTTAATTAAAACCATTACGTTATTGGTACTAAAGGGTAATTTTTGCAAATTTAAAACTGAAACGGACCAATTTTCACTTGCAATGCTGAATGTAGCAAGGAATATTCTTTCTAAAAATAATCCTTGACTTTAAAAGAATGAATCAGATAAAACATAATGTTTTTAAATATTTTTTTTTTTTGTTCAAGATGATCTAAAAATCAGTGACAAATGACTTTGCTTTTGAAAATAAAAGTCATGGTTAAGTTTTTATTTTTTGTGATTTTTTAAAACTTGATCCACATTAAAAGTGTCTCAATGTGATCTTCAGAATGCTTAACAAAAACGAATTGTGTATGGAGTTTTGTTAATTAATTACAGTTTCGTTCAGGTTAGAATTGTGATTTTTTAAAGTTAAGTTCAGTGTTTTGAAGTAAGAAACTAAAAATAGGAACCATATGTACAAAAGAGGACTCTAAAAAAGTAAAAATAAGTGAAACTTTTTGCTTTGCTGTATGTCACCGTAAAAATTTTTCCTTTCCTATTTTATGTTTTGAGACTAAATTCCAGTAGAAACGAATTTTATCCAATAATAGTTCTTACAAAATTGCTTCATTATAAGGATACTCTTCACCGTTGGGGGAGGACTAAAGCTTCCCCCACTCTCCTATTTAAGGAATATTTTCACTTTCGACGGAAATTTTTATTAGAAAGGTAGGAAAAAAGTTTTCAAAATTTGCGGATCATTCCGAAAGCATTTAAAATGAAACTTAATTTCAACTTCAAAAATTGTTGCCATATTCAATTGTTTTTCAAACTCTTCAAATCGTATAAAAAATATGTATCATGCATCGAATGAGAGCAAATCACTCTGCAAGTTTGTTTCTTTGCAGTGATGTTGTTATTGTGGAAGAACGACATGTACAGTTCAGGCCGTGTTCCTTCCAGACGAGTTTTGCGTTCTTTGAAAAGTATGCTTCATTGTACAATGTACATATTACATAATTTGAAGCCTAATATCAAACTTGATTTATTTTTACTTGATATCTTTTTATCAGTTGTAGTTGGAAAAAAAAATATTTGCCAACACGCCTTTGTTTTAGATTAGAAGGTAAATATCACGTTTGAATGATGTTTCCTAGGCTAAAACAAGACACTTCAGATTACTTATGCTAACTTTAGTTTAAAAATCAGACATTTATTTTTTAAAAAAGTACTTTGAAACCAATTCACATTAAATGTGTATCATTTTTACAAGCATTAACCAAATAATTCTACAAACAGAGCCCAGACCTCCGAACTATACCATTGTTTACAGTTGCTAAACAATGTAAATAATGAGGGATGACTTAGTGGAGCATACTAACTAATGTTGGTTTTCTATTTTTGCTAAAAGATAATTGGGCAAATTACAAAGCAGAGTAAGTGACAGCGGTGAAAAAGGGAATTACCTGCAATCAACAAGCTAGCTTTGTCCGCTTCCTGTTAGACTTCTTTTCCTAAGGACAGGAAAATCAGCATCCATTCATCATTTATGAAAGAATTTGCCTCATTTTCGCATGAATGGAAGAAAGCTTCTTCAGAACGTCTAGGAGAGGCGATGACTCATTCCAGTTGAAATTGAGGATAAATTTATGTTTCTCTTTTTTGAAACTTATGGCAGCAATGTTGGTTTGAAACATTGTCAAACATGAGGCAAGATTGTTAGTCTGGATTTAGCAGTTAACAAATGGAGTTCGTTGAGGAAAAGAGAAAGGTAATTTCACTGTTTCGAATTTAGATCATTTCCTGTCTTTTTAATGAATTGAGGCAAAATTTTGCGTATTCTGTACAAGACTCTCCGAGAGTAACTGAGTGGGAACATTTTAACAACTTAACTGTTTTTAACGATTTGAATCAAAGTTTTATTTACGCCAGAGGCTAGGGGTGGTTCGAAACACTCCAATTACTCCTAGTATCTGGAGGGGGGAGTCAATTTTCTTTGCTTGATTACAGCATAATTGTTCCTGAAAGAGTTCAGACAGTGCTGTAAATATTTTCCTTCTTTTTATGTTACAGAAAACAATAACTTTTGTTCAAAAATGGAAATACATATTGCAGCATTATGTACTGCACTATATGTAAATACATATTGCACAACCACTTTATTTGATGAAATGACTAACTACTTTCTTAAACGATATTTTCTTTGTTAGTCTAAAAAATCCGCACAGTTTAAAATCCGAATTACCCATGGCCCCGATTAGATCGGATTTTTGAAGTTCTCGTGTATTAGAATGACGACTAGAACCGAAACTATGAAATTCAATCGTACTGCGGCTTGTGAAATTTCAATAGCTGATTCCCGTATTTCCCTGAAGGAGCCTCATTTATAAGCTTCTCTCCATCACAAATCGGGACGTCAAGCTGAAACCAAGGTCACCTGCGCTGTGCCTAGCACTTCCTGGATTAAATAAAAGGTTCAAGGTTCTCAAGAAATTTGATCTTTCGGATCTTTTATGTAACCACGTATCATTTGCCGAAATATTCGTTTTCTTAGTTCAATTAACTTTGGCAACTGCTTTAGAATCAATATGGCGATAGCTGGAAAGTGTCGAACTAGTGCAGTATTGCCGTTACGAGAAAGAAAGCCGTTTTTCCAAAAGAAAAAAAAATCTTGTGAAAAACTAGAAAACAAGTTTTCAACCTTCATAAATGTTTCAAATTTTCAAAAAACGTTTTAGCTCAAAAGTAGAACACTGCTGGAACAGAATTTTAAATTTCTTTGATAACTACATCTTTGAACAAAAAATCTGAAAAATTAATTGTAGCAAAATTTGGAATAAGGGCCTTTTAAATCTGTGCCTAAGAGACAGAATACTGTAAATCCAAAATTTGCGGTTTTAGTTATTTATTACTGAATGGTGTGTAGAATCTTATTTCACATCGACACATGAGAATTCTATTCCATAAAACAAATTGCAGCTGTATTAAAATAGCTCGAGTCCCATCCTTTGTATGCATCAGACAAAAGTTCTTGAGCTCTCCTGAAAAGTAACGAAAATAGACTGTCGTTAGTCAGGTAGTCCGGATTTCTTGAAGTACGGATTAAACAAATTAACCGATAAATTGAGAGAAGATATTAATTTAACAAATTACTGTACGCAATTAAAAAATATGTTTCGAGGCAAGAGAATGACATATAAAACTGCATAAGAGAAAGTTGGGAAAACGTGTTGCAAAAAAAAAAAAAAAAAAGTACTGCTTACGAAAATTCATTATTGCTCTAACGCGTTTCTTATTTTTGCAGTATGTACATCGAAATGAGCAAGTTAAAGGAAATCCGAAATTGAAAATAAATTGAAGAAAATAAGTTTTGAAGCCGGAAAAAATATTTGAATTCGAAAGAAAATAAGTTTTTTAATTAAGAAGAAAATAAAATCTATATATTTTATGTCTTCGGTTTTTTTTCCCATTCATTTATTTCATTTAATTTCACCCTTTCTTTACTAAGCTAGTCAAGTATCTGTATAAAAATAAATAAATTATAATAAATGTTGCAAGATTGGCATAGGTCACTATTAGCAAGGCTTCCAAAACTTGAATTTTTAAGTTTGGGAACCACTGAGCCATACAATTAATTAAACATTCGCAAAAACCCTTAACACACAATATTCAAAAACCACAAAGGTCCAAAGTTCTCCTATTAGTTCAATCTATCTTCTTTTAGTTAAATACAGTGATTCTTCCATCAGTTGACCGCTCTTTGACATTTCGGCAGGGATAAAAGACTATTTCGTGATTTAGGTTTCGTAATCGATTCCAACAGAGACCGATTAATCATATCGTAGTCACCTGTTAAAACCCGATATGGTGTCAAAAAATCGAAGGAGCGGGTCAAAAAGAAAGGAAAAAAGAAAGATTTTGCTGAAGAGAGACGGAAAATAAATTGGCACTTATGTGTATAAAAAAATCCTTTACAAATATTTCCCCACTTGCACTTTTTCTCACTTTTTTTTCTCTCGTGATTTTTCTAGTCGTCAAGATGCTTTTGCGGTGCAACCGATTTTTTTCCTCTATCCTTTTTTTTCATAGTCTTGAAAAAGTCACGTTTTTCTCTTCGAACAAAATGTTAGTTTTTTTTTTGTCTTTTTTACTAGTTTCTTCTTTTTCCAGTAGCCATTGTGTGCTCTTGAACTCTGGGTAGCAGGTTCGGGGACTGAATAAAAATTATATTACACATACCTCACCTTTTCGCGTCGTTTGTTTTTAATTATGGATTTTTTGTGAGGGTTTTAGAAAGTTTCACTGTCTAAAATTTACTCATAAATGCAAAGTTGATACGTGAAAAAAAAAAAAGGCTCTTTTTAAAAAGTGCAGAGACTTTTAAAGGGAAAACGGTTTATGCATCAAAACAAATAATAATATCTTTAATTTCCTAAAACAATCTAAAAAGCTTTTTTACCTGTAAACGTAGAAAAATAGTATGGCATCATAACAGGAAAAACATACAATATATTTTTTTTTTTTTTTTGACGAGGGTTTTTTTTTTTTTTTCAATCCCCAGGTTAGACGTCATAGTAGTACAGCGTTAATGGTATATTTGGGTGGAGGAGGGGGATACTTCGTCTAGTTATAAAGAAACCCATTTACCAACTTTAAATAAGTTTACTATTCATTTTGTATCAAAGAGTGTTTTTTGTAAACATTTTTAACAGTTTTGAATTAAAAAAGAGTGGTTGTGTGGGGGAGGAAGGGGGGAGGGGGTGAACCTGACAAATCTATAAGCTCATGCCAGCTCACTTTAAACCTATTCATGTTTGTTTACTACCTTTTAGACCATCACAAGCAAGAGAACTTAGTATTTAAATAAATAGAATCTAAGAAATATCATTTTTTCCTATACAGTTTTATTAAAAAACTCAAAAAAATATGATCCCAATCTAAAAATTTGTACAAACATAGATAAAATACACAAAAATTTTTGAGCATTTTTTCAAAAAAATTCATTATATGTTTTTCGAAAAATTTAAATTTGAAATTTAAATTTCATTTTTTCAAAAATAAATTTTTTACAAAATTAGTCATGTTGCATATCAGATTAAGCAGCAACTAACGTACTTTAAAATGCCATTTACCAAATCGTTCTATCTATATTTGGTACCGAGTTATGGTCCCTTTTATGTTCCCTTATCCATGGAAAAACGAGGGTTTTTCCAAAGTTCAAAGTCTCATAAATGAAAAAATAATAGAGATAAAAATCTAAAAATTGAGACTTTTGATTACCTCAAGAGGTACAATTGATGAGCCAAAAAAGAAAGAAATACATAAATGTAAGGTAAAAAACGTTGGATCACTTGACATCGCCCTCCCACAATGACCCATTACCCATTTGTAAGGTTTCTTCATTGAAAATATTAAAAAAATCTCTATCTTAAAATTCAGTAATTGTATTTTTATATAATCATGCAACTCTACTGTATTAGAACTACATTCTGAAAATACATTACCTTGAAAAATAAGGATATTTTACTGATTCGAATATTCACTTCAACCCAATGGACTCTAATACTAAGAGGAAACCTAAGACGTCCGTTTTTTGCCTAAGTATGGGAAAAGGATTGCTCTTTTTGCTTTAAAGTTAAACACAAGTTTTATTCTGTAAAGCATTTTGCTATACATTTTTCGAGTCTGCTCAGTTAGGGACACCTAAAGATGCGTTCATTTCCAAGTGAACAATATTAAAGCTTCTGATTAACTGTTCCCAGTCACCAACGCGAATTCATTTCATGGAAAATGGTTACCAAAAAATGAAGTACCAGTCACCAAAAGTTGCGACCATGTGTTCCCTTATTTGTTAAAAATCATAGACATTTACAATTTGTTGTATATTTGCGTTGTTAAATTAAAACAATATTTTCATTAAACTTTTGTTGATTGTTTTTGGTAGAGCATCATCATGTCTAATTTCACAATCAGAAAATAGGCTATTTCCTTTTTTTTTCTCACTGCGTATGCACTTCTTTCAAATTGGCTACCAAAAGTGAAATAGTGGTTACCAGTTTTTGTGGCTTTGGTAGTCAGAAGCTACTATTCCGAATTCCTAGTGTAGAGCTTCAAATAAGAAGTTTTATTTTACGATATGTTTTGCCATACTCGCTAGATATTCAGACCGCGAGTTTCAAAGCTGAATGTATGAGAAGTTCTCTCTCCTTTTACTTTGATAGCTAAACCTGACCTGTTTAAATCTGAACCTAATCACCTCAAAGATACTAAACGCGACACATCTTTCTCACACCATTTCCATTTGAAAAGCCTCCAACTTCTCTCCTAGCCTCACTCTTTTCTGTAACAGGTTCACGCTTAGAGCATTTCAACACTCCCTACTTCCAGTGTCGTACCGAAAGCTTACCCTAATGCATACCTAATGAATTTATTTGCGTACCTATAGATCACTTTTCACCAGGTTCTCACTGCCCCCCCCCCCTCAAAGAGGCAGGCAGGTGCACACAGACGACTTCATCAAGTGACAACTCAGCCCGGGCGCTCCAGAAGAAATATGGTGGCCGCGTGGGGGCACTTCTCGTGTTCTTTATGGGTTCCTTTGCCGCGTCTCGAAGTTTTCAGGGCGGAAGTTTCGGTTTTGACTAGCGTTTCCTCCAGGGATGACGTGTCTGAGTGAAAGCAGCAAGTGAGTGATGTCCTCGGCAAAACGCAGGATATCTGTAACTTTCAGAGACAAGAGGGCGGTATTTGAAACGCAACTTGAGCAATCCTAAAATATGTTGGCAGAGATCACTTCGGTTGTTGATAGTTTGGCGAATCTGCCGCGCTTGACGTAACTTACGCTTGGAAGCTAGTTCGGAACTCTGGGTTTTTTTTCAATTGACGAAGCGCAGAATTCCAATCATTTGAAAATGCAAAATTCATGGAATTTCGTGAATTCACGGATCCTGGAATTTTGGGTTTTTTATGCATTAATTCTGATCCCTTCCCCCGTTTTTTTTGTTTGTTTTATATCACAAATTCTAGAAATGCAAAGAAGGGGGATGGATTAATTCACGAACAGCTGAATCCAGGGTTTTCTTTTTTTTAAATTTACGAATACAATAATTCAGAGGAACTTTAACTTCACGAAAGCAGAATTTTGGGTTTTTAAGATTTGAATCCCGAGATTTCGGGGATTTTAGTTCACGAATTCGGAAAACCTCTTTTTAGATCAAGACCCCTAGAATTCCGTTGTTTCTTCAAACAGAAGTTCCAGTATAATGAGCGTTTCTTCCTCAGAGAATACGTGATGTTTTATTTTCTTTTCATTGCAAACTGGTAAAAATCTGAGGGATCGGTCGAAATTACTCTTAGACTGGTACTGGTCCGCCGGACCTGCGGTTGAGGATCGCTGCTTTGGATCGTTTTCGTTGTCCACCATTTAATCTCACTAAATTATCTTTGAAGCAAAAGAAGGAAGTTAAATGAAAACATCGCTTAAAAAAATCTGAAAACTAAATTAATAGTGAGAAAAATTCACTTAATTTTTTTTATCAAAATCTTTAAAACAAATTATTCTCGAGTATAGATTGAACAATGCTTCTTAATGGCTTTACTAGGTCTTCAATATGTAGAATTTGACACACCTCTTGTAGATTTAACATCAACACTGTTACAAACTGGACTTATTTCAATTTAGGTGGCTATTAGTCCAAAAGGGATTAAATCTCACTCTCTGTAATTAAAGCTCATTCATGCTGTAATAACAGGTTAGATGACAAATTCCAGCAATTACGAGTGCAAATTTACTTACTGTTCCAATTTTCACTAATGCAATAAATGGTCAAAATGATACTTCTCTTCCAAACGACTTTGCAATTTGTTCACTGTTCAGTTTCTGATTTTTTTTTTTTTTTTTCGAAAAGCATCTTTTAGAAATTTAACATGAAATGCCCGACATAAAATTTAGTGTGTAAATTAATCCAGGAGTGGTTAAGTCTTTTTCTCTCTAATCAAAGCTTATTCATGCTGTATAACAGGTTAGGTTATTAACTCCTTCAATTACGAGTGCAAATTTACTTACTGTTCCAATTCCCACTGGTGCAATTAACAGGCGAAATGATGCGCCATTGGTAATTTAGTAGACCTCCGCCATGACATAACCTGGATACTTTTCAGCTTCATTATGAGCTTTTTTAATTCGTTTTCGCCTAAACATCTGAAAAGTAATGTGTTAAGTGACATACTTCTTCCCATGATCAAAGCTTCTGTGCAATGATTATGAGAGATATGTTATTTTAAAGGATTTTTGTTGCTCCTTTCCAGTTCATTGCTCTCATGTGCGTAATTTAATTAAATCATCTAGTGTGCTGCATTATTTGTGAAAAAGCTGGTATTGAAACAGTAGGGGAGAATTAGGATTGATGAGACAGGTCCGTAGTTATATTCAAACAAAATGCAAAATACAGTAAACTTCCGATGTTCCGCAAGTCTTTCATGCTTTCGTTTTCTTTTTTCTCTTTCCTTTTTTTTTCTTCTTTTTTATTTTTGGTGTGATTAACTGAATGCAAGCAAATACTAAAGCGTTATTGGTCGTTTTTTAACTTTAAAACATATTTTTTACATTACATATTATTTTTAGCTATAATTTTATTGCATGTGTTATGTTATTGATTTTTTTGCTATTTATCTTTTTTTTAAGCTAAAAAGCTAAAACTTTGTGTTGTCTTATCCTATCCTTGAATTTCCAGCAACTCTAGAAATCGTCTGTCAGAATTCGCGCAACTCAATTGATGGAATAAGAACACAGTGTTATTTTGTTTACTTCGGTAGCTAGTAGGGATGCACCGATTAATCGGCAGTACCGATTAATCGGCCATAATCGGCCACTTTGCCGATTATTAATAATCGGCAAAATCGGGCCGATTAATCGGCGGGAAAAATATTTTTTAAATATAATTTTTTAAAGTAAACCTTTACTAAGAAATTATGATGAATAATTTTATTAACAGTAATAATAATCCTCACCGTTGATGTGAAGTTTTTAATACATTAATTCTCCTATTTTGAATAAAAATACACATAGTTAATGTAGCAACATTTTTCATGCGTCGATACTTTTCTCCTTGCTTTTAGATAATCTTCAATTTTCACAAAGAATAAAAGTCTTGAATTACATAGCTACTAATAATTGAAAAATTGAAACTGAAAGAACTTCAAAATTGGATTGCTCACCACACAGACTCCCCTCCTCTTTTTTTTTTTAATTTTCATGTCTAGTTTACATAATTAGCAAGGTGTTAATGCAATATTATTGACAAGAATATGAAAATTAGTTCAGAGAAATTTGATAAAATTTTGAAATTATTTTGGGAAAGTTAGGAAAATGGAAGAAAAAAATTAGGAACTATTTCAAAAGTTAGAGTTGTAAAAAAAAAATAGAAGAAAAAACTGTAGTGGTGAAATTGGTAGTACTGAAAACAACCATTTTAATCATTAATCGGCTTGACCGATTAATCGGCCGATTAGCAACTGCCGATTAATCGGTAATCGGTAATCGGCCAATTTGCTTATCGGTGCATCCCTAGTAGCTAGACTATATTCTAGTACCTTTGCAGTATTTTGTAGAGCTCGTATCATGAGCATAATGCTCATCGAACGTATCGAACGCTATCTTTTTGCATAGCTATATCAGTTAGAATACTGATCGTTGGTATTCAAGTTAATGTACTGTAAATAAAGTTTATAACGTGTTTAAAGGTTTCATATAATGAATTCGTTTTCATTTCTTGTCATTCAATACAGTCCGCTTTGAATTATTGCCGCAACACTTTTTATGCAGTGTATGTGATATGACCTAATGGGCAAAATATACTACGCCGAATATATAATTCAGACTACGATTAACATTTTTCTTTTTCTGATGGAGATTACGATTATGCTATACATATATATTTATTGCATATCGCAGAGCTAGGGTATTAAGACTAAGAATTACATAACTTACATTATAAAGGCTCTTACTGAATCTGCAAATAAGGAAACGGACTCTTGTGCCCTCCCCCACTCCTTTTTTTTTTAATATAAAGATTGATTGTGAATTAATTTCTCAAAAAAAAAATCTTTATGAGAAAGACCTAAAGAAATGCTCTGATTCATGATGACTCATCAATCTGAAAATGTTGATTGAAAATGAAGAGGCCGGTTAATTTAAACATTCTGTGCATTAAGGAACCGATTGCGGGGAGGGGGTAATTTTTAAAAGCTTTTCAAACCTTACATTTGAAGAGCTGCGGGGAAGAACGATGATAATCCACAAAAACAAATTTTCAGTGTTACGTTTTTTAAGGTTTGAAGAATAGAATCTTTTTCATGTTAACCCCAGTCTTTTAACTGCCATATCTTAGTGGCCGTGTTCTTTCTTGCCTAAATGCTATTACATTTAAATATAGTATGGAATTATCTACTATTGACTATGGCAACCTGTAAATTTGCAGAAAAATGGACTTACGTCATTATTCCTTGTTTCCTCTCACTTGGTTTTTTATTTTCTTATGCACGTCACTCAAATCTTCGAAGAGCAAACCTTCTCCGTCTCGTCCCGCTTTAAATTTCAAAAACATAGCATTATCTCGAAAAGTTAACCCTAAAAAAAAACTATACGTCATTCATTATCTCCAAAAATAAAAGAAATCACACAGAAGCCGAATAAGGCTTCGATCTCAAACTTCCTTCTTTCCATGGATCAGTAGAATTAGCATGCCTGTGTTTGGCCAAGGGCTTGATCACGGTGAATCAT
Organism: Uloborus plumipes; assembly: GCA_038373865.1. Taxonomy (NCBI): domain Eukaryota; kingdom Metazoa; phylum Arthropoda; class Arachnida; order Araneae; family Uloboridae; genus Uloborus; species Uloborus plumipes. The sequence goes on along the minus strand of JAXGGA010002103.1, from coordinate 114,274 downwards.
TGAAAGCTGGTTCGACCGGCAACCTACAATTTTTTTTTCACCCTTCCCTATGTGAATAATGAATTCATGAATGCGTATCATTATAATGATAACAAATGAGCGTTACCATGGGCAAGCAAAATATGTCGAATTTTATATTCAACATTTTCTCTTTTTTTCCCTCTTCCTAAGATGGATGATACGTACCTGGTGTCTATTAATAACACCTTGCGGGCTTTTTTTGGGATAATTTTATGCTGTCTGATGAAGTGATTCTTCTGTGTATGTAATAATATTTAGGTATTCATTTATAGCCAAACATAATTATACTCTTGACTAGTAACTAAGCATAGTGTAAGTATATTCTTTTCAAATATTGAACTTTGTAACGTAGGTGCTGTTTTGTTTCTCTGAATGAAAAATTTAGATGAGTGGTAAAAGTGTTAATAAACCAGCTAAATGATAGCTATAAGTTGATAAAGTTTTCAGCTATTGCGGTGTAAAAAATATATATTATCTTTTAGTAATGCGCCTCTGGTGAAAGCCGCAAGGTGCGGCAGCATTTGCTACAACATATTTCACTTCGATTTTAATAACTTTTTTTGAAGGTCTATTAAGAGATGTGTTTCTCTACCATGGAATAATCTTTTGTTTTGACGTAAGAAAGTTTTAATGTAGGTCTATAAGAACAAGATTTAATGCCAAGTTAGCGAGATGGACATGCAGTTATACAAGCTTTGCCTCCTATTTACGAGTTGAACCATCCCAAGTAGCATCAACTCATCGGATTTTGTTCGACCGATCATCGAACTCCTCGTAAACTGATCCCGTAACGCACGATGACATCGTTCCGATCAGTATCCGAGCATGGTTTTCGATGAGCTACTATTCATCGGAAAGCGATATCCTTCCGATCAACTTTCCCGGTGAAAATAAGCCGAGCATCCAAAATAGATCCTAAATTCATCGGCACGGGACTGCACTGCTCGTAAATTGCTCCAAATCTCATCGGATTTTGCTGCTCAGCTTCTGTTTGACCGATGAGACATATTGGAGCAATTCCCGATGAGAACTCATCGGATTCAATCATCGGCCGAAGAGAATTTCACCAGGTTTCAATGAATGGCCGATCATCTGCCGATGAGATTATGCTGCTAGGGATACCAATACTGCGGTCTCTCCCTGATGTGCTAAATTTACGTTAGTTACCAGTTTATTGGCACTCTCAGCTGCATTAAAATGACACCTGCCTTTTGTTTAGTTATTGTCTATTCCAGACTGATGAGTCCATAGTTTGGACAAAATCGCAGTCTCTGGATGGCATAACTGGGCTGTAGGTATATTGCACATAGTTCTGCCTTAGCCCTGCCTTCAGGGTGGTAACTTACTAGATAATACAGTTATACTTATGTTTGTATTTTAAATGATAAACCTCTAATCTCCTTTGCGGGATAATACTTTTTTGTTTCTTAACCCATTTATGCCCAAGTTTTTTTTAACAATTTTTTTTCAATTTTATCTGTTTAAAACTCTTACTTGGAATGGTTTACATACATTTTAGGCTTAAAATAGTTCGTTGTTGCCATATTTATTAAGTTATTTAACGTCCTGTTTATGGGATATTTTGCAGATATGTAAGCAAAATACGACTTACTGGACTTGACTTGTGCAAAGTAACATTACAGAAGGCATCTCTGATCAATTTTAAGCAACTCTTTAAAAATAATTTAATTTTATGAAAAATAAGTTCGCAAAAAAACTTACTTTCTGTGTCTACCCATGCTGGGTCGTTGCTTGACTGATTTGTCTGAAAATAGCTGTCAATAAATTAAACTCCAATGTCCAAATAGTGGCTCTAACTTGTTTTCTCAAGAAGAAAGACTATTTAACTTGTGAAAAACAGCTTTAGTAAAATGATATACCCATTACAGGTTTTTGTATACAGTAACTAACAAGCGTCCCGTTTTTAGGCTACTGGGCATAAATGGGTTAATATTCAAATCAAAGCTTCATATAATAGATTCGTAAAAATGCCTGGAAGTTTGAAGGTAATTCAAGAAGATAAGAAATGCTCAAAGTAGCTATGATATAATTTATTTGTTTTCTTAGAATTAAGAGCATTCATTAGAAAGAGCATTTGCAGAAAGTGAAAATCTTTTGCTTTCTCTCGTTCGAAAGAAACGGAACATTTCCATTCTAATGGAAAACGTGACTTAAATAATAAACCTTGTTTAGGAATAGGAATTCTGTATTTTTCGATTCTTGGAAATTTACTAAGCGTTATCATACCTCATAAATTTGATCCGCAGATTACGATTGTTAAAAGTTGCATTTTACGAGCTGCGTAGTCGATGGCTTGAATATTTAAGGAGAAAGTTCGAAGTTTTTCTTACATTTCATTCATGGAACAGTAATGGTTGCTTCTCAATTTGAAGAATCTTGTGGTTCTTATTTTTTCATTCCCTACTAAATCCAGAATGTTTTTTTTTTTTTTTTCAGGGATTTGAAACGTAGTTTGAGCAAATTTGAATAATTAAGTGCAAATTTACATTTCTGTCACACATTAGACTGGAACTGACGCCAGCTGTATTTGGTGGTACCACCTATGGCTGTTCTTGAACGTGATATTACAAATCAAGGTTGAAAGAGGGGGAGAGAAAGAGATGGAAAATATTCAAAAAATTATCAACATTGTTTAAATTTTTGTTTGAAAGTATGCTTGTTAAGTAACACATGAAAGAAAACTAAACAAAAATTAATGCTGACTATAAATATTTAAGATAGTCATTTGTGCAATGAGATAGTCATCCAAGAACTTTCGGAAATTCATAAAAAATCGCTCCACAATCGACCTGTTGGCAGCTCTGATTCCAAAGCAATTCATAGAAAAATGCAGAGGTTACTGTGCTTATGCTTATATTTTGAGGCTTATGTACCTCACTAATAGACATTTCGCATTGTGTCCTTGCAGCCAAAACTACAACGCTAGCTAACTTTTAGCCGTAATTGCTCACAAAAATTGTAAAATAGTGTATAAAGTAAAACTACTGACGACTATTTATCTGAACACAACCACATTCTTGAACCATTGGTTGAAAGACTTCTGATTGGTTGGAAAAGATTTCGAGCGACGCTTCAGGTGTCTGTCGTTGGTTCAACTGGGATAGAGAATATGACCGTGAGTGTTAATTTTGGAAAGGCATTAGGAGGATAATTGGTAGAATACTAGCTGCCAGTATAAAGACATTACTGATTGAGTTCAGTTTTATATAATTTTATAGAGGCTGCATAAGTTCAAAGTGACACGATGTTTCTTCCAATAAGAAATTTCTCTTCATTTTCCCCCCATATTATAATTTTTTTCTGCTCTGTCTGCACTTCCTTCCTAACGTAGAGAAATGTGAATTGAGTTGAGCCTTGAATATATTTTCAACCCGATTGGCTAATATTTAAAGTTTTAGTTAATTGTAAGAAATTGAATGTATGGGGTCTCCAGGGCATCTCACACACAAAATAGAAAACATCGTCTGAATAGAAAACATGAGCACGAAAAAAAAAAGAAAAAAAAATCTGCATTTAAAAACCCACTATTTTTTGTCTCTCCTGTTCGAAATGGACGTAGACAACGTTTTAATCCTATTTTTAATTTTTTTTATTGTAAAATTTATAACCTAAGCATTATTATGAAAAATATAATTTTTAAACAATTTCAATCTTAACATTGTTTAAGTTAAAAACTATTATCTAAAACGTTGAAATGTAGGAAAGCGTTTCGTAGACTACAAAACGATCGAAATTCAAAAAAAGTGCAAAATTTAAATGTAAATTTATTTTTTTTTTTGCTCCTTTGGGTATACTTCATATTCTTTGAAAAATTAGATATTTAACTGTTAAAAGTATGTCTGAAGAATCCGTAAAACGTGTCAATTACAAGCTTTTATGCCCCCTTCTCAAAGCTCCACCGACCGCTATTCTAATCTTAGAGAAAATTTAATTCCTCCCTCAAACGCCATTCCAAGACGTCGGATTTTGGATTCAAGTCTGCAATTCCGAACCCATTATCATCAAAGCGTCTGGACCGCAGGTTTTATCGCTGACGGAATTAGATCCGGAAACCGGCTATCTTTTCCAAAACTGCTCCCAGTCCAATGAGCCAGACCTCTGGAAGCTGTTCGAAAATTCAATTGTCGTCGCCCATTGTGAGCACTGTATCCGCCAGATCCCATTTCCTTTGCATTAGTATACAAAATGCGTCCTGGAGATTTGATTCCCAAGTCGATGGAACAGAAAAGTCGTCATCGGGGTGTCTTACCCGAGTTTTGAGTTGCCCCCGGGTAATGACTCTGTCTTGAGATTATGCTTACCCCGACTTTCTCTGCTTGTTAATTTATGACAGTTAAATGTTGGCCACGATATCATCGTGGTCGATATGGAAGATGGCAAGGTTGGACTGTATTTTAAATGCTATCCCCGAGTTTGATTTAAAGATCTTTTGTGTTGTATTGTTTTTTGTGACCCAGAGGGTTGCTGTTGTCTTGCATAAATATGCAAGTGTGTGTGCTGACCTTTGTTTGTATTTGGGTATCTTATTGTTGTGGTATTTTATGACTTTTTTTGATGCTTAAAATGCTGTCACGAGTTTAAAAATGTCTTTCCCACAGCTAATGTGTCTGACCGTGGCATAAAAAAGTTGTTCAATGAGCTATTGTTTACATTGTTAGAAGTCATTCGAAAAGGTTCATTTGCATATCTATGCTTCTGCAAATAAGTTGCATTCTAATCACCTGTAACTGAACTATATTTACGAATTAAAGAGTGTTTAATTGCAACTTTGAAATAGATAGTCTATTCTTTGTTTACTGGCAGAAGGAATAAAATAAATGCTATGTAGTGAACATTATCACTATTGGAACAAGATTAATGATAATAACCAAACGTGGTGCCTATTTTTAACTGTTATGGCACCCATTAAGATTCAACATTGGTGCTTTGTAATGCTTTTTGTTTATCTACTCGTAGAATTTATTGGCACCCATTTGTTGCTTTATTTAGCAACAATGATAGGTCTGAACGCCATGCATCTACAAGAAAGCGTAACCAGAAAAACCTCCTGATGCTAAAACGGAAACGAAATATTGTTCCTGAAATGAGGATTTCAGTAAAAATGTCACCACCAGCTTTTTTTGCAAAAAAAAAAAAAAAGAAGTCAAACGGTATTAGTTAAAAACTTATCTGAATGAAATAAAATTTGCTTCAGATAAAAATTTCATTTCGCTTATTTCTGGTGTTTCCTGTGCAGTATCATAATTAATATGAATGTGTTTACAATATGTATATGTCTGTAACATTATTGCTGGATCTATGAATAACGTATTTAGTTTCTTTGTGTTTTACGGTTGTCATAATAGCAGTGCTTCAACTATGTGTAAATATTTTTCTTACTCTTGGATTCATAAACAGAACTTCTACAGAAACTGGGAGGAGGGGGGGGGGTAGAGGGGAAATTTAAAAACTAAAAACATTTATAGCTGATGTGTTTATATTGAACAGAGAGGAGAGCGACTGGCCAGCATTCCCCCTTGCGTATGCCTATGTTTCTAATTGACTTGAACTCCTTGTAAAACATGGTACAGTGAACTCTCATTTATACGCCGCCTCATTTATGCGCCCTTTCACTTATACGACGATTTTGACTGATCCCAGCACATCCCATATCAAAATAATGATATTATCATTCGTTTAAGCGTCGCTTTAAACATAAATATTTCACTTATGCGCCGAATTTTTCACAAAAATGTAAAAAATATATTTATTTCTTTTAGAAAATAAGCATTTTTCTTCACTTTCCTCTTTAATCTTTCAATTTTATTTGCTCGCGGAAGGCATTTTTTCCGCATGAACTAGAGTTCGAAGAGGGACAATTACCTATTATGGATCGTTTTAAAGGGAACAATTTGTAATTATGTATGCTTCAATTTTTGTTTTCTCTTCATCATTGTAGTTACGTTACAGTCTTACAGTAATTGCCAAACCGTAGTAATATGTCCCTTTTCTATAGAAACATTCTTATTCATTCTCTCATTAGAACCTATGTTGCGTTTTAGTCCCTTGCTTGTTCACTTATACGTCTTTTTCACTAATGCGCCTTTTTCTGTCGGTCCCTTGGGCCGGCGCATAAGTGAGAGTTCACTGTATATCTAAAAGATAAAACTTTTAAAGTATCTGGACCTCCAAAGTGGGGAAAATAAATAAACTTAAGCACAGAAAAGATGATTTTGATGTGTGGCTAAATTTTTAAAAAGAGAATGAGTGAATCTAAGACACTCTAGCAGTACGAAAATAGGGTTGGAAAAAAAAAAAGAAAAAACTGAATTCTTAAAATTATAACTGCAAGGAAGATTTTAGATTAAGAATAATATGAAGCAACTTGAATATTTTAAACTAAAATTACCAAAAAGTGTAACGGATTTTTAAGAAATCAGCTGATAATATGAAATTTCAAAAGGAACATGGTAAGGATGTTGAGCTATAAAGAAGCTAAATCTCGAAAAAGCTGCATGTAAAGAAGTTGTATTTCCGAAAAGAAAGATAACATAAATACGAAAGTCTTAAGAGATGCAAGGAAAGTGAACTTTTAAACAGAAAGAGAGGACGAATGGTTAACTTAAATGGAAATTGTAAGAAAATGGGACTGGTATAAAGTAAGTGATAGTAAACTAGTAACGAAACTAAGTCACTCAACAACTAAGGATATTTAAAAAAAATTATTATTGAGCAGCTTTGTATTTAAAAAGAAAGTAATCAACATATATGATTTAGAATTTTGTATGCGGTAAATGTACTTTTACAATTGACTGATGATATTTTTTCTTTTCATAATAATAGAAAAAAATTCTATTTTTTTTTCTTCAATTAAAGCAATTATGCTCAAAAAATCAACCGTCTCCAATGGAATCCAGCTTCAAAAGCGTATTAATGTCGGAATTGGTATCTAAAGCAAAGTTTCAATCAAAACTTTCGGTGAAACTTCTTTAGTTCAAGAAGTTTTCTAATTAGTCCCTACTTTATTAAAAATAAATGCAAATTTCATCAGTGGAATCAAAACTTTGGAAACAAATACAGAAATAGTCGGAGAGGTAAAGCTAACGAGGGAGATTTAAAATTATTATGAGGCTCATCTGCATTTGGAATAATGAAAAAGAATTTTAAAAAATCCCAAGGATCATTAGGCAAAAATTAATGAAAATTCTACCTTGCGTTCGCAGTTTCTGCTCACATTTGCAATAACCGTTGCTGAAGTTTTATGACTTTTTTCATTCAGTATTTCTGTTAATTTCGCTCCTACCTGCCCATTAACGTTTAATTGGGAAAAAATAAGTGGGCAAAAAAGTCTCGGAACTCATGACGAAAAAACCATCATCTCTGCGTTAATGATCGTTAACTTTAGGACCTGAATGACCTAAAAAATTCTTTCACTTTCTTCATTCAATATTTTTTAGGTCACAAAAAAATTTGGTTGGATCACATAAAAACAATTTATTATTAAAGTATTACTGAAAGAAAAAAGTATTTATAAGGGTTTTTTTTGCCAATCAGCAAACTTTGATGATAGGTATTTGAAGAGTTGAGTAAACAGGAGAAGTAGGATTGAAAATTTATGGTGGTACTACTTTAGATAAAAGTATTTGTTATGGATGCGTTTAGAAAAAATAGATTTTTTTAATGGAAACACGTCGTTTGTGTTGCATGCCCGTCATTCTAAGTCTATCCTGGTTGGAGTAGGGAGTTATAAACTCAGTACATATTATGTAGAGAAAAAAAGAAAAGACACCTACGTATATATAAATGCATTGTTTTCTCAAATGAGGACAATTGTCCTCTTCTGATCCTTTTAAATGACGAGCCTGCAAAACAAAATGTGCGTTGGGGAGGAGGGGGGACCTCATGAACAGAGTCTTAACTCAAGGGTCACTTTTGTACCAAACTTCTCCACTTTGAAATATTCTATATTTGTTTCTAATATGAAATTTGTACATGTGCTGAAATCAAACTTTTTCATTTCAACATATTTCAGTTCATTGTACTTAACTTAGTGAGGAAAAAAATGTTTCTATGCAACAAATATTTTTTCCACGCCTTTCTATCTTTCGCTCTTAATAAATAAATAAAAGCTCGTTTCTTTAACAAAATTCGATTGAAAAACAGCTCTCTCGATTGCGTTGTTTCTGCAAAGATTTGTCGCTGAAGGATATAGACACATACTTTAGTTTAGTGTATGGAAAAGTAATTATTTTTATTTTCTTTGCCCGAGTACATATTTTGTTCGTTTCTTCTTCCCTCCCACTCGGAAGATTTTGTTCTTAAATGTATAGAAAAAGTTGGTAGTTTGGCACGAAAATGTGTGTGTGTGCGGGGGGGGGGGGGTACATGCAATATACAACTTCTATCAATCTTTATTTTCTCTCTTTAATGCAAACTATCTTTCAACATTTGCAATCCTAATATTTTTAGGAAAAAAATAAATTTAACTGTTGTTGATTTTCTGTGATTTGTGCAGTTGTGTATATTTGTATAATGAGATAAAATGAATCATGCAATTATGTTTTTATATACTTGTATTCAGCTTGTTCATATTCAGTTATTTTGACAGAAAAAGAATTTATAATCAATACACATAAAGTATGCTTAGTAGGTATGCGAAAGATATTAAGTTTATAAAAATTCATTTAATTTAATTTACTTAAAGCGCAAAAGTTTGTTAGCGTATTTATTAATATTTCAGTAGAATATTCGTAATTAGTTTCAGGCAAAAACATTTTCCAGCTTCATTAATTTGATCAATTTTGGAAACCACAAAACTTAAGTGAAGAAAAACAAGTGAAAGAAAATTAATGTGCTTTCGTCCAGCTTTTAGCCACAGATTTAGCAAGTCCTCTTCGTGCAACCGTCATCATCTCGCTACAATGCAACCTTGAATAAATGACCGCCCCGAAGCTAATCCAACATTTTGAAGTCTGCTTTTAAATAGCCCCATCAGAATTATGTTTTCTGGAGCTTAAAAAACACTGCAGAATAGCCCAAAAATAATTACTACCACTTTCACTAATCAATTCTAATCCCGGGCACATTTATTAAAATTTCCTGCTGCCACCCCCTCGCCTCTAATCTGCTAAAATATTTCCGTCGGATATTCGTTCGCCGCAGCAACAGATCCCCCGCGATGGCTGGGAAAAGGGAGTGCTTTGAGGGGGAGTGGGGGGGGGGGGGAATCGAACGATCACGGAATGTTTTCGATCCTCGGACCACCGCCCTGTTCCTCTGCCTGCATAGGTGAATGATGCAAATCGGTGCTGTAATTAGCGTTTGTGTGTGGGGTTAGCTGCTGCAGGCAAATGTTCGGGAGAAACGCATAATATGTTCCTCACATCCCAAATTATGTTCCTGCACGTGTTCTAATGTCTGTCCCCCACTTTTAAGGCAGTGTGGTGCAGATAAGCGCTCTTAAATGTCTGTGGATGTTGATTTAGTTTGCGAATGAAATCATCTTTTTCTCTTTGAGTTGTGCGTTGTATTCACTTCACTTTTGAAAATTTAAAATCTTTGTAAACCATCGTGCAAAACTTAACTATATTGTATTATCATTGAAACGTGTAGCAAGATAATGACACTTATGCATAAAATTTTAGTTCTGAGTAAAATTGAATCCAGGGCTTTATTTTTAAGGAAAGTAATTGCAGATTTTTTTTTTGGTTTTCATACGCATTCGTGCAGTGGCGTGCCCAAGGGGAAGGATTAGGAAATATATTTCCCTTTGAAAAATCAAAATTTCTGAAAACAACTGAAAATACTCCCCCCTCCCTCCTTCCATAAATGAAAGAATATCTTCCTCCAATTTTTTTCTGGCTGCACCACTTCATAGCTTGAATTTTGATAATGTGTTAAAGTTACATATTATTTCCATAATCTACATATAATAATATGATGTACCAAGAAAATATATGACTAAGAGTAAATATAAGTTAACAATAAATTACATATTTCAATATATGTAAGACAGGATGTCTTTTCATAGTTAATTAAATGACTAAGGGTCATTGCCTCTTGAGCAAAAAACAGAACAAAAATGCTCGTTTCGAATATCTTTTTGTTTTCCTTATTTATCTCACTGTCAATAATAAATTTTGGAATACTTCAGTTATTCCATTTCCTGTTTCGGGCGTATTTTTATTTACACCTTCGAAGTTCTACACCTTTTCCAAAAACAATATTTCTTATTTTTTAGAGCAGAAATTCTATTCTAGCCATTGTTTATTTCCAACCGATAGTCTGTGCGTAAAAGTATACCAAAATAAATTACGCACTATGCAGCAAGTGATTTCCGCAAGGAAAACAAAAACAAATCAGCCGTGAACTCTGTGTGATTGTTTAGATTGAGACATTCTTAGGTTTCGGTTTCACTTTACCATTGCGATTGGAAATTTCTAATGATAATGTGTGTAACAGTAGATTTTTATTGTTCCTTTTTAATATGTTTTTGCTTCGATTTGACCCGGGTCCTACCCTTTTTTGTGTCTGTAAGAATGTATTGATGGAGGGAAAAACAATGCCACAAAGTTCATGACCCCAAGCCAGGCCCGTCGTTTCATATTTTTCTAAAGGAGGGGGGGGGGCTGGCAAAGTACTTGTGTTTAGTGTCTTTTATTTCAATGAATAAAAGAAAAACCTTCCAAGTATATGTACTTATAAATACAGGGTCCGGCGTAATGATTGACAGGATATAAAAAAGCCGGAACTTCGAGATAAGTCAAAATTTTTATTGAAACCAACAATAAAAAAAGTAAAGGAAGATGTATAACATTTATCATACCACATTTGCCATTACTAGGTTTTGAGAATGCCACCGTACAGATTTTCGCCATCACAATCAGCTCTCATCTCCAGGCGTCGAATGAAAACTTCCACCATCCGATCAGCACGTTCAATGGAATCTCTCCTGAAGCTGTACGCTTCCTTTCCTTGAGTTCAACCACGGTATGAGGACGTACACTCAAGGAAAGGCTGTACAGCTGTGAAGAAGACGTGCTGGTCGATTGGTGGAAGCTTTCATTCGACGCCTGGAGATGAGTGCTGATCGTGATGGCGACCGTCTGTATGGTGTCATCTTATAAACCAAATAATGGCATGCATAGTATGGTAAACGGCATAGATTTTTCCTCGTTTTCAAATTCTGTTTCAATAAAATGTTCAATTTGTTTCGAAGTTTTCTCTTAAATATCCTGTCTATCATTGCGCCGCCGGGCCCTGTACATTATTTTCTCAAAGTCAGCGAGGGCCAATGTCCCTTTTTGACACCCTAAATGACGGACGTGACCTCAGCAGTTGAAAGAGAAACCATTGCTTTTCATTCCTTTCTGAATTAAAGTGTGACCTTCCAAAAATAAAATAACTTATATTATGAAAACCAACTGTTACATGTTACATTAAGTTTCCGAATCAACAACAGCAACAAACTTACGCAACCATCACATTAATATCGGACAAAAACCGTTATTTCCTGCACCCCAGAGCTCTGACATCGGAAACAACTTTAGGAGAAACGATTTCGGATCCTTTTTTCCCCTCTCCCGGATAAGAAGAATTTCCGGAACTTTCTGTTTCTCGAATCGGAATTTTATAACCGTTATTGTTTCCTTGGCAACGATTTCCTATAGATTCCATCTCGTCCTCGCAAGTGTTGTTCCATCTTTTCCGATAGCTCCTTACTATTAGAATTTCTGGAACGAGATTTTATTAAATTGCGGGGATTAAACAAAGATTACGTTGGAGAAAGCTAACGTCATTTGAGATGGAGAGTCTTTTAGGGAGCTGCTTTGTTTACCGATGGAATTTGTTGTTGTGTTTTAAATGTGAATATGTTAAAGGAGATGATGTGGGCCATTCAAAGATGGGGGTATGAAATGTAAATTATCTTCTGCATTGAAAAGAGCTATCTCGATTTCAGTCATCAATTCTGTTTTTCAATTTATTTATTTATTTATTTATTTATTTATTTTTTTTTTTTGGTCTCGTACTCGAATTTCACAAGCCCTTTTGGTCAAAAAAAGTTAAGAAAGAACTTTTAAAAAATTGTTCAGCATAGAAACAGACCCCCCCCTTCCCTCCCCCGTTTTCTTGTATGGAAATTTCAGATACTGTAAAATCACAAATTTTCGCGAAAATGAAGATATCGGTGACTACGCGAGTTGAAAATTTCGCTTATTTCATACGATCAAAACCGAAAGAAGGTTAGAATTGAAAGTTAAAATAAAAAGAAATAGTGTGGCTTAGATTTTCGTTGTTACGATGTGCTTGCTAATAAAGAAATTCATAAAATTTCTTATTTGTCACAATAATGTCAGAAAATTGCTATTCTGATTTTTGGCTACCTTCGTGGGGAAATGATGCTTTCAGCCGAAACTTTACAAATTTTTTTCAACTAATTTTCAAGCGAGTTTATTATTGATGTTTTTATATTTAACTAGGCTTTTTTTACAAGCAAAATTTTGTGAAAGGATAAACTATTTTATTGCATGAATTTTATGAAGAGCCGCTATTATAACATGGAGTTTAGTGCAGAGGCCAATTTTATGATATGGACTTGAGGGAAAAGGCCGATTTTATCGTGTAACTTTAGTGAAGAGATCAGTGGTTGGAAAAACTACATTTCTTTTGTAGCGAACTACAACTACTTTGTAATAAATGTAGTTAACTGCAACTACAACTACTTTTTTTTAATGTAGCGATTACAAAATACTTTTGAATTGTAGTCGCTACTTCGATACTTTTTAAAAAATAAATAAATAAAAAGCATACACCGTTTGAGGATTGACCGAAAAAATTCGAAAAGTGGTTTACATTAATAAGTTGACTTATTTGAATATAGAATAGAACTAGGAATTGTCTTTGAATTTATTTGTTACTTTTGTTTCTTGTTCCTTTTTTTTTTTTTTGCTAAAATTTGTCCTTTTTAGATTTTTTTTACAGTTTTACGAGTATTCGCTACAAGAAACTTAAAAAGTGTAAAGATTGAAAGAATTCAACCTTCAATTTTTTTTTAATATCTTGCCTGGGAATATTTAGGAACATGAAAATTATTTGAAGCAATATAAAAATTATGATGTCAAATAAACCATTGGTATCAAACAGATAGAATGTATTTCGTCAAAATGATGTATTTAAGGTTCAGCTCATATTTTTATGGCTTTTATTTCTCATTGCGTCCGCTGATGTACTCATGCAAGATTTGCACCAGTCAGAGTCAATTAAACCTTTTTTTTTTTCCCTTCGTTCTCTTTCTTTAAATTTTTTTCATTTATTTTTTTAATTTAAAAGTAGTTTTCAGAAATAGCTACTACTATTTTTTTTGTATCGCGCTACTCACTACTCTACTTTTTTTAAAAAGTAGTGCGCTATGCTACAAACTACTAAAAAATGTAGCTACTACACTAGTTTCGCTAATTGTAGCGCGCTACTTCCGACCACTGGAAGAGAACCGTCTTTAAATTATGGAATTTAGTGAAAGGGCCCTTTTTCGATACAGAATTTCGTGAAAATCTTGCAAAACGGACCGAAGCTGTTCCTGAATCAGCCATTAATAACTAACAGAAATTCTAGGTTGATTCGCTTCATATCACCTACATTAAAACGAAATTAAGAGGTTGTTTTGAATTCCGTCTCCAGAAATAAGCAATAATTAAACTGACGTAAAGTAACGCTAGCATCGTTTCTTAAATGAATTTGGCCTGATTAAGTAATTGAGATGGAATGCTTATTTACACAGCTAAAATCGGGGTTGAAGAGAGGATCAGATAGTGCCCCACTTATGCTGGAGTTGTTTATTCAACAGTTCGCTTTTATTTCACCCAGAGAAGTACAATAAGTTACAATTTGCGTCAAAGAGAGTTTTCACGCATCGTGAGTACAAATCTGTATCTCAGAACCAAACTAACGTAAGTCCATTTTCGTCATTTTTCAGTAGAGGGGAAAAACGATGTATTCGACAATCGTTTTTCCCCTCTACCGAAAAATGACGAAAATGGACTTACGTTACTCTGGCTCTGAGGTACAGAAATGATGAATACCGTTTTACGGTATTTAATGGATGTTAAACTGAGTGGTAAATATACCATGAAGTGTGTATTGCATGTTTATGACAGTTGAGTTTAACTGTGGATTTATTTTGAGCTCATTATTAGATTTTAGATTGTGTTTATATGAAATCTGAATTGTTTTATGGCGGTTATTATTTCCACTGCCGTTAACCCTACACTGCATGATTTTTTTGTTCTTGAAAAATATATGTATGTTTTTCAATGTAATAAGAAAAACATGGGAAAATATTTTTAAAAATTTAATTTTGAGGATATATGGTTATGTTTGCTCTAAAGATTCCTAATACTTGCTTTCTATGCTTGAGTTGCCATATGACTACATTTTACTGGTCATAAGGAAAAACAGTCCATGTATCCAATTGGCAACGCGATGCAGGGTAGGGTTGATACTTGAATGGATGCTAAAGCTTGTATTTTCTTTCCCCTCTGGAAAAAAGTTATAAATGTTTTCTTGTGCATGAAATGCTTGGAAATTCGTCTTTTTTTGGAAATGTATATTAACTTTTTCCCCTCTTTTTTGCAGTGGCATAAATGTTAAAATTAATTTTGGCGTAATATTCGCCGTCCCTCTTATGCAGACGAAATTAACTTCAGCTAAAAAGTTACTTCTCGCGTTTATTAACTTTTAGATTACTTTGTGTGTGTGTGTGTGTGTGTCCCTCTCTAAATACAGCCGCTTTGGTGGCAAGTCGAGTGTAGTGCACAAATGAAAGAATGATTTTTTTTCTTAATTTGAAATACAAATTTTTTGGATAAATTTATAAATATTATACTGACAAAAAAATTAAAAATTAAATATACCTTGCGAAAACTAAAACATATATATCGTTTAAGAATTGATTATTGCAAGAAATAGTCCAGAAAAGTTTTTTCTTTCTTTCTTTTTTTCTTGTTTAAAATGATTTACATAACCGTCTACATAATATGTCTTGCACTTTAAATTGGTTTCTCTTTCGCTTAAATAATTTTCCTTCATTTAAAAGAAAGAATTTTTGAAATAAGTTTTGAGGTCCTTACTGCATGTATTGCAGAAGCGGCTGTCTTTTTATATCTTGTATGAAATTCTTGAATTTTGTTTCAATTATTATACAACACATTTTTGATAACTAAATAAAATTTTAACTATTAAACGATTTTCTCTCTTTTAATAGTCCTAACTCTCTTCTCTTAATGCACCTAAGTTCTAGCTTCCACATTGTGTCGTTGTTTCTAAACATTTTTAGAATCGTGTTTTGGGGTTGAATGAAACTTCTTTTGCAAAACAGAAACATGCGTGAGTTTGCTATGCTTAAAAGAAGCCAACAAAAAGACCAGTTTGTCTTCTTATCTCGAAGGAATTGGTTTTCATTCATTTGTAGAATTCACTACAATAACACAGGGAAACACTACAATAAATGATTAGTCTCGTAAGAGGAAAAAACACTTTACCCTTCAAAAGTGAGGTATGATGAAATCTAGAAACAAAAAGTTCTTTACAAATTTTAGTTTTCAAGTGTAAACTATAACGACTTTATTTCTCTCTGAAATGAAACTAACGAAGTTGATAAAAAGCTCACTAAACAAATTTTAAAGCTTTGCTTTTTGAGTGCGGCCATGTGTAAATGAAAAAAAATGCGTAAAATTCCCTTATCATTATTGGAGTGTTATGTTGAAAAACAGTTTCGCGGCTCGTAAAATTTCTTGAGACTTCGGCGTGTGAAAGACTTAGTCTTCATTAAAAGGACGCCGACCTTTTATATATCTTCCGGTCCTTTATTTTCTCCATACAGAACATCTGGGCGTGTGTCTTGTTAGATGTATTTTCACTGCTCTAAACCAAAGTTGGTATAATATTTACTGAGGCATAAAAAATTAGAAGAAAGGAAATGGAAACAGTTTCAATAGCTGTCAAATCTCTCAATTTGTTAGCAGGCACTTGAATTTTGGTGCTTTCATCCGAACTCTTTTGTCTAGTATATTAACTTTCAACCAATCAAATTGAAGGTAAAACCTAAAAAACTATTTTTTTCTTAATTAGATGTCACCGCAGAAAAATTCTTACAATAAAACGGTGTAATTTAGTAAACTAATAGCGAACAGAAAACTTAAAAATCACCCACCCCCCCGTATCCAATTGTATCATTCTCGCATTATTGATATCGTCTTTTACATAAGTTGCGTAATTTTTATGAATACGTTTTATTTCAAAATAAATAAATAAATAAATAAATAATTCTAAACATCTCTCAATACTTAGCCATGGAAACTATGAAACTCCAGTGTCCCCATTTATCTGGCTCCACATTTCAGCTACTTTCAACCATCAAGATGTGTAAGTAAGAGATAATTCGTTAATTTCAAGCACACATGAAACTGCAGCTATATCCCTGGTAGCACAAATAACCTTTAAACGTTTTATTAACGTTTTTAAGCGGTTGTTGCAACGTTAATAACCATTTTATAACCTTTAAAAAACGAAGTGTGCTACTTGGGATATGTATTGATATACACATAAACTTCATTAAAGTAAATACTGTTGCTCAAACTTAATCCAGCAACTTAATCCAGCAACTTAATCCAGCAAACTTAATCCAATTTTACGGAGACAAATTTTTGGTCTTTTAATCAGTGGATTTTGAGTTAAAATATCTAAAATAAAAATTAAAATAAATGCATAAGTTGGTAGAAAGTTTGTGAAAAAGGCTTGCGAATTTTTTCAGAAATAAAAATTAATTAGGAGGATACCTAATTATTAGTAAAAGACCTTGAAAAAGTTAAAAAGAAACATTCTACTTTAAAAGCAAAATGAATGCAATTTTTTTTTCTCATCGTAAAATATCAGGAAAAATCAATTTTTAAAATATGTTTACACTTCTTTCATAAATAATATTTATATAATTGATTTTTCAATTATTTTATGCAAAATTTCCTGATTAAAACTTGAAATGGATGCTCTTTCTTTCGTTCACTAACAATTTCAATTTATACTCCAGTTTCCATAGCGGACTGTGTTCTAGCCCCGCATAAAACTATTTTGTTGATTATTGCAATCTACTCTTCTCACATTAACATAATAGACGCAATTGTATTAAATCCCCTGCGATATTAATATCCCTTCATTTTGAAACTCGTTTACGTAAATATGGAAGTAATATTCTTTTGTTTCGAGAGCTGAATAATAATACAGGTAAGCAAGCCGGTAGATGCTAGTAATCGGAAATTGAAATAAGATTTCATGTTTAGCATGTTTTATTCCAAGATATCTGAACTCCAGGTTGCTGAATAATGGATTCCATTTAACTAGGGTGTGTTTTCTTTTTCTTGTTGGTATTTCCATGCATTTTGATATTTATCAAACTGATGTACTGTTCTTTTCGTAATTTGCATTCACGATTTAAGCATAATTCACAGAAAGTTTTGGGCATGCAAAAAAATTTTAATGCATTTAAATTAGTGACTTGCTGGTCATCAGACGCAATAGAACATTGTTATTAAAAGCAGGAATATATTTTAAAGTATATACTCGTATGAAGTCCTTGAAATTCTACTTCTCATCCAAATTGTCTGTATTGCATACGGAATCAAAAATGTATAATTAATAACGGTTTTTTTTTTAAGTAAAAGTAAAAAATGGCGGCTCTAAATTTCCCCTTATATATATTTTTTTTTCTTTAACATATTCTTTGTGCTGATGTATTTGTGCAATTATTACTGAGTTCTGGATTAAGTTGGGGGAAAAATCGAATTTTTAAAATTTGGTATTCTATAAGATTATATTATTGCAATTTGATGTCTACATTTTTTTATTCTCTGCAATAGACTTGACATAAAACCTCACTGAAATGAAATCAGCTCGTAGATATTAACCAATAAATAAAGTGCATTTTTAACAAAGGAATTCTGATGCTTAGAACCAACATCTTTTTGAAGATGTTGGCAATAGAATAAGATTCATACGATATTTTCTCTGGCAACTTTATCATTTTCATACTAAAATACGTGTTAGCTGGAAGTTTCACGTGTATAAAATTTATGTTTTTGTACGAACATACCTACCAAATCTACCCAGATTTGAAGACGGGAAAAAAGGCCAAAACTGTTCCTGATATTTTTGAAAATATTCATCTCTGGATTCTACGATAAATAAATTGTTGTTGATTTTTTTTATCGTGAAAAAGACTGCGTATTGATGGAGGAAATTGATTCTATCGAAGTAGATAGAAAATACATTTCTTCGAATTTTCAATTCGATTGTAGAAAAGCACACCTGAAAAACAGATTTCAATAAAAATCATTTCATCCGAACTTTTTTTTTTTTTTTCATTTCAATAAAAAATGTTATCGCAATAACAAAGAATATCCCCTATTTTTTTCTACTTCGTTTCGTTTTCTATTACATTTAATCTGATCATACTTTGTGTCAGGTAAAGAGATCCCGAACATTCGTGGGAAGAAAAGAAAGAAGATATCAAAGACCAAACCGCCGAAAGCGCAACTAAATAAATAATAAACGCTCGGAGAAAAATAACTTGCTCTTTTTTTTCTCGCTTGAAGGCTGTGTGTGATAAGATGCGAGCTCAAATGAAAATAAACAAAAAT
The DNA here is from genome assembly GCA_038373865.1 of Uloborus plumipes. NCBI lineage: Eukaryota > Metazoa > Arthropoda > Arachnida > Araneae > Uloboridae > Uloborus > Uloborus plumipes. The sequence continues at coordinate 95,567 of JAXGGA010002103.1, read as the reverse complement.
GTTAACGAAAGCTTTTCTCCGTGTTAAAAGGCACAAATAAATAAAAGAAAATGTAAAGATAATGAAATTATAGAAGGGAAAAAATAAGTTGCTGCTCCAGTGATAGAGTTGAGAGAATTTCCCGCGTCCAAAAATGGGCACACCAAGGATTTTTCGGGAGGTCCCGGATGAGTCACTGCTCGGAGTTGTGTTGAGAGGGAGAGAAGAATAACCTTTGCTGTCACACCGCGGCAGGCTACATTTGGCTGGTTATCGCTGTTTTATTTTTCTTTTCTTTGATCTTGGTCAAATGATTGATTGTCTTTTGTTTGAAAAAAAAGAGGAGAGAACTTCAGAGTAGTAGAGCTGAATTTTTCAGCTTCTTTATCAGTGTTTCTAATTTGGTTTCAGTTTCCTTTTCAGTTTTGTTTATTTACTTAATCTGTTTTTCAGTGCATTGAGTCATTTCCCTGTTTACTCCTTCCTACTGAACGACAAAGCTATAATACCTGAGACGATTTTAGCTTTCGATTCGCCATAGACTACAGGTTCTCGATCTTTTCCAACACCATGCACTCGTTTCTGTATATCATCGATTATGCTTTCCCCAATAAAAAACATTTTGGTTTTATTGCCTACTATATTTTTTAAAGTTAAACCATTAGAGTTCATCTAGACACAAATAATTTTTTATTTCAAACAGGACATTTTATTAGATTTTTCAACTTCTTTGTCAGCTCTTCTATTGTCAGTTTCGATTTACATTTAAGTTTATTTATTCATTTTATTGTTACTTGATTATCTTTTGTATGAAAAAAGGAGAGACCTTCAGAGCAGTAGAACTGAATTTTTCAGTTTCTTTATCAGTGTTTCTAATTTGGTTTCAGTTTTATTTATTTAATTTATCTCTTTTTCAATGCATTGAGTAATTTCCCTATTTACTCCTTCCAACTGAACGACAAAGCTGTCATACTTGAGACGATTTTAGCTTCGTGCTTCTCACAGGCTAGCGGCTTTCAACCTTTTCCTACTCCACGCACCCCTTTTTGTGTCTCATCAACTTTTCGTGCCCCCAACAAAAACATTTTGGTTTTATTTTGCTATACTCGACTGCAACCTTTCTTGACAAAAACATCGTGACGTCGGCGTGACGTTAGCCTATGAAAAACGAGCTAGATAAAACATCACACCCTACTCGGCGAATTCGAGGAGATCGCTGACTGCTTGTGAGCTCTTATTGGCTTCTCCCGTAGTGACGTTCAGTGTCAAGTTAAGTTGCTTTCTAGTACAAAATATACCCTGTGTAACGAGAGGAGGCGAATGGAAGTGAAATTAATTTCCCCCTCTCCACACTATCCCCCTGATTGTTGTCGTAATTAGGGCGCTATGGACTTTTCCCCCACTTAACTTTAGCAACAATGGTTAAATGCAAACCATTGAAATTGTTTTGTGAGTGAACTATTATTCAATTAACGTTCTTCGAATACTTTTTGAATTATTCACTAGATTTGTTAGAAAACGTTTAGAAATAACTGAGATACGAGGACATGAATAAAAGCGTAAGCCTAATTCGATAAACATGAAATAAATGAAATGCCTCAACAGCAGTGTATGAAAAAAAAAAAAAAGAGTGAAACTGTTGTCTTTCGTGCGGTTTCCATGGAGACAATGCAAAATTTCTAAGATTGACTCGCCTATTTTAAAGTAACCTAGTATAGTTAAAATTAAACTGCGGAAGATTAATTACACGTAGATACTTTAAATTAAAAACATGATAATTTGCTAGAGATTTTTAAATTTATTTCTCAGTACTTCAATTTTAGTTTCGGTTTCTATTTGAGTTTTGGTAATTTTCTTTTTTTTTCCAGCATATTAATCGTTTTACTATTTATTCCTGCCGATTGAACAGCAAAGTCGTAATACTTAGGCTGATTTTAGCTCAATGATCCCCATAGGCCAGCGGTTTTCAACCTTTTTTCACCTATGTACATCTTTTGCACCTCCAAAAAAAAAACCCCTTTAGTTCTATTGTGTTATTTTATTCAAAGTTCAAGTTTTAATACATATAGGTAATTTAAAAACAAGAAATTGTAATAGACTTTTTATTGCAAAGATTTTATTAATCAGGTATTCATATAAAAAAAAACATTAGAAAATAAATAGTAGGAACGTTAGGCTTGTTTTTTTCTTCCACCCATCTTCCATGTTTGGCTCCAAATGCTTTAAATACAATCAAATATCATCTTTATTACTAAGCTTATTCCTATACTCTCTTCAAGTAAGTTGAGCTTGAAAACCTCTTTTCCCAAATATAAGATGTCATAAAACCCCAGAAGGAGCATCAAAGCAACGTATGCCTGTTCTTTGAGTTATTTTTCAACAGCAGTCCAGAAGTCAAAGAACAAAACATAGCAGTATTTTCGTTTCAATGTAGAAACATATGATATCACTCCAACTTTTGTCAGAATGAAATTCTAGCATTAGCAATGTCATTGTATTAACTTTTTGGTTGTAAATCACGTACTCGTCAAGTTTTTGCTTACTGGAAGTGGCACGCGTATCACCGGTTCAGAAAAAAGAAACCTCTTACACAGGCCTGAATGCTTGGAAAATAGTTGGATGAAAATAAGTATATATTTTTTTTTTTAATGCCATGACAGATAACAGAACAATTAACGCTACTGATATTGATACGCTAATGATATGATAACTCTACTGATATGATAACGCTCTAAAGAATATATCTGAACAAAAATTTACTGCTGCACAGTAAAAAATAAACTGATGTTTTTACAGTATAAGACTGGCAGCCGAGGTTCCAATTTAAAACTGTAAAATGCACAGTAATAAACTGTAAAGCGAGCAATTTTACAGTTTATTACTGTAAAGTTAGAAATTTTACAGTTCATTTACGTAAAATTTAGCAATATTATACTGCAAAAATAACAATGCTATAAAAAACAAAACTGCAAAAGTAACAATACTGGCAGACAAGATTTCAATTTTAAAATGTAAAATGCGCGATAATAAACTGCAAAATTAGCAATTTTACCATTTAGTACTATAAAATTAGCAATTTTTCAGTTTATAAATGTAAAATTAGAAATTTTTACAATTGATTACTATAAAATTAACTGTATTATACTGTAAAACCAACATTTTATTTTTTTACAGTTTATCTGCTCTGCTGGTTTCGAAATTCTGCAAAGGAATTCCACTTTTATAAAAATCCGTTTTGCTGATGTATTAAACTTTGTTCACGATAAAGTTTAGGGGGAAATATTTAAAATGAACTAAATAGTGCATTTTGTTAAAACAACCTGAAGTAGATTTGCAAGCCCCCCCCCCCCCTCCGTGGTACTTTTCCACAAGAAAACTTCTCCCCCACAACTTGCGTTCGACTGAAAAACTGCTTTCCAGAGGAAAGTGTTCAAGTGTTGGATTGGTCTATATTTAAGCGCTTGAAGAGCAGCAGTTGAAGGTCTGGTGTTTTTAAACTTCCCGTACTCCCCACAATGAACAATGAACAACATAATGTAATGCTCTTTACTACTTCAAGTAGATACTGACAAAGAATAGTGTTTATTTATTTATTTATGTTTTGTTTATTTGTTTATTTTGATGTGGGTTACTTCTAAATTTAGTTGAAATACCAGAAAATGGAACATAAACAACCATAGCTTAAAAAAAAAAAGTAGGAAAAAAAATTTTTTTACAAAATATTTTTGTAATATTGTACCTAAAGATCCGAAATAATTTATCAGGTATGTTTATTAAAGCTTATGTTAACAGTTATTCACAAGTTTGTTTCGGTTTTCTAGAGTGCATACCTAAAGATTAGTAATTAGGAACTTCCTTTGTTAGACTAAAATTAAAATCAACTTAAGCTTAAAACTATTATTTGCATAAAGATGACTCTCACGCTTTAAAACAAATTCGTTTCTGTTGTGAAGCAGTACTTTCTGAAAATTAAAGCTTTACAATAGTAATAGGTTGTTTTTGAAAGATCAATAACAAAGTTTTTTTTTCGGGTGTGTACACGATTTTCAAGATGGCTTCTTCAGCTTACAATTCGAGCTTAGTATTCCAGTAATTTATTAATTAATGAAGCGGACTCTATTTATATGCATAGAACACAAAGTGTGTTCAAGTATAACATGAAAAATACCTCTCCGTATTTTGAAAACATGCAAAACTAATGTACTTCCATGAATAACAATTGAAATATCCCCGCCCCTTCCACTTAAACACTTAGAGAAAAATAAAAAATAAAGCCTTTGGCCAATGCAAGAACGAAAAAAAAGATATTTAATATTAATATAAAGTGACTTTTGGTAGTTGTCCACCATAGAACGAAAAAGTGAAAAATTGCTTCACTTTTTGGGAAACCTCTTTTTTTTTGAACACGTTATTTGTCCGCAACGTTCCACTCAATTCCAGAAAATTAGCAACCAATGATTATCTGTCACTGGGGGAGGGGTAAGGTTAGTAATCATCATTCCAGTGTGGCATCTATTCAGTTTCTTCTCCTCCCCCGCCCGCCTGCCCGTATGTAGATGACGTCATTGGGGAGGGGTAGTTAATAACGAGTTCAATGGAGTCAATTCACCGCTAGAGGGCCGCACACTAGATGTCACGTGTCGACTAGGATTGCTATTCTGTTAACATGCTTTCGTATTGAGTTTTAACTGGAGTTGGCAGATCAAAATTAGTTTGCTTTGGCTATTTACGCTATTTTTGTAATTAATAATATAGTACTTACGTTTAGTTTAATCTTTGTCATTGTGATTTAGGTCAGATTGATTTAGTTTTAGTGTCTTATTTAGAGCTGACTTTTCCTGTTTTTTACTTCGTAATATTTGTTATTAGTTTATTTCTCTCTGAATTTTTCTTAGCATGAGAGAGGTAATTTTAGAATAAAATTGTAAGTGTCAGTTAAGAGTCTAAAAACAGCATAAAAAGTTGTTTTTAATTTATTTTTAAAAAATGTTCTTTGTAATGAATACATATTTTAAATTTCTCCTAGTATAGTAAAATGACTTTCTGCTAAAATTGAAATTGACTTTTTCTAAAATATATGCATTTATATAAACATTATTTTGTGTGTGAATATATTGGGCAAATACAATTAAAATACCCATGGTTTTGTAAGCAAAAATATAGGACGTAATGTGAAACTTCTGTTTTGCTTTATTTCTTTTCTTTTCTTTCTTTTTTTTCACTAATCAAATTAGCTTTATAATTTGTTTTCTTTGTCTACAATAGAACCATTAAATATATACTCAGTCATATATTTATGCGATCTGTTTTTAAGAAATTTTAATTCTGCCATTACGAAACTAAGAATATTTAGATTTTATACATAAAAGTACCATCCAATGAAATTGTAAATGTTAGGTGGTATATAAGTAATGTTTCACGCTACCAAAATTTTTAATCAAATGCATTTTATACATAGTAATAAATTAGTACTGGATAAAACAGTAAAAGTTTTGTCAATTAATAACAATAGTTGATGATTAAATTACAACTGTACGTTTTAGCAATATATGTATATTTTTCAGCTATTTGCTTCTTGAATTCTTCGATAAAGATTTTTTTTTCAACGACATACAACAGGTTTGTGCTTTTAAACATTTTTTTATTATATGTATACGGAGAAACAGTAGCGTACATAGTGCCCCACGGGGGGAGGGCTCACAATGTTTCAGGGCGTGCAATACGGAAAAATAGCACTACACGGATTTTTTTTTTTTGTTTTTTTGTCAATCGTTTAATAGAGGGGGGGGGGGTGAGAATGGACACGTGCAGATCTTGCGAGGGAGCTTACCGAAGTCTATTCACGTTAATGCTGAGAAAAATGTCAGCACAATAATGGGATGAAAACATTGCGAAATGAATTTCCAGTTCCTTCCTGTTTTACAAGAAAAAATATTTTATTAGAGTGGTTAATAGCAAAATGAATGCTTTAAAATGAAAATCGCAAAATAACAGTTGAAATCATTAGTTTTCTTTGAAACAGAAGATTTATATTTTTTTTTTCAACCTATATTAACTAAAGTATATTTTCTCCGCAGAGCAACGGTCAGACCCAGGTCTTTTAAATATTGGCCAGAGAAATATTCATAGACACTAAATAATTCATTTATGCTACATGTTTTTATCTATAAATTTTAAGTAGTAAAGGAAGTAGTAAAATGAAGATTTGGCTGAAATATGCTTTTTTTAATGAAATGTAAAATAATGAAAATAATAAAAATATAATAACAAATAATAATAGTTATAAATAAAGACAATAAACTACGTGGACTTTTTTCTCCATGTAATTTTCGAAAAACTTCTATTGTTCTGCGTTGTATATTTATGTACCTGTTAGGAAAATTTGTACTAATTAGAAATGCTACATTGTTTTATTTTTTTGTTTTTTTGCAAGAAGAAGAAAAGAAAATTTATTTTGCAAACTTACATGGACATTTAAAAAAAAGTTAACAACTTTATTAATCTGCAACTTATCTGTAGAGCTTCGTTGGTTGATTTGTATTAGCTGGGGATTTCATATATTTCAATGTTATGTAAAATTTATGAAAACATTTGGGGGGAAACAATTTAATTTTCAAAAAAAAAAAAAAAAACAGCACTTAGACTCGATGAAGCATTTAAACACTTTAAATATCTCCTTTTCTTTTCTGTCTTAAAAAATAATTTTGTAGAGGTCGCACCTTGTTTTATTAGTACTCTTTTGTGAAATTTTGACACTTAAAGCATTCTTCATCGAAATAATCTGCAAAAAACAATGTTTTTTTTACCGTAAGTTTTCTCATTTTATTTTTATGAACAAAACTTTTAAATGATCCTTATTTGTATGAGGAAATATGAAAAATAACTTCTCTTTGCAATTGACTTCAATTGCAACCTTAGTGCATCCACAAGCAACACATTTTGTTTAGAAAAAGAACGGTTCTTCAGTAATGCTTTTCAACGCTTCATCCCCGTTGCTTACATCGGCTTCCCAGTTGACACGTGACCTAGCGCGACCTGTGACGTTGCGTGAAGGGACTCCATAGAGTGAGTGGACACTGAATGTGGCTTTCATGTGTTCACTGAATCCTGGAGATTCGACGGAGCGTGTTGCCATTGAAAAAAAATCTGAATGGGAAAAGTTTATTGACATTCATCATACAGGTGGAGGAACACTAAATTAATTAAGTTTATTCAATCTTGGTTGCTTCAATTTATCTTTTTAAATCCCTTGATCAGAATTTCATTAAATCTGATTTTTCAAACCTGCGAAATTTCATATTCAGCGTTTGATAGAGTGAATACTCATCAAATATTAAAGCGCTTTTTTTCTGGTTATCGTAATCCAATTTTATTTGAAATTTTGCTCAAAAAGGACAAATTAGAAGAGCATAGAATAATAAGTGATCTAGGGACAGGGTTCATAAAGTGGGCGCTGCGAAGCGTGTATGGTATTCATTAATAAATATACCATAGAGATCGTCTATTTTGACGTGAGAAAGTTCTAATACTTCAAAAGTTGCTGCGAATCGGAAAGTTAGGGAGCCCATATCTTGACAGAAAGGGGTGACACTAATGTAGACGTCACTGATGTTCTAACTGTTGATCCTTGTGTGTATTTTTTGCTGAAGGTCAAAATTAACTTTCGCCACCGGCCACAGGGTGACTAAATAAACAAACTGGCCATTGAAAAAAACCACCTGTCAGCCGCCACTCTATCTCCGCCTCAAATATAAATTAATTCCTTTTAAATATCTAAAACGCATTATGTGTTTGGCAAAATCTTTTTCCAACAAAACCAAAATACAGTCTTTATGAATATACTTACTAAAAATATATTACGGACATGAGCATGTACTGATGCATTTGTGATTATAAATGTCAGTGGTTAAAATAATCGCTTAACATTTTGAGCAAAAAAATTAGCCCCTTTTTTGAAAACAAAAGAAAAGTCTAGATAGAATTCGATTGAATCGAAAGAAACCAAGTTGAATTATCTCCTACTCGTTTTTCCCTGGCATGAATTATCATTTTATTGCTAAACATTTATCTTTTCTTAATTTATTGTAGTCTTCATTTATTTTTTCCTTGTCTTATTTCTCCTCAAACAACATGAAAAAATATTTATATGAGCATTTGCAAATTGGCATTGATTTTGCACAACATTTAATCTTGTTTTTGATATTCTTTTTGTCAACAACATTCCAACGTAAAATGTCATAGGTCAAATTCGCGAAAATAAAATCTATTATTTATTCTCTTTCGGCTTTAGTCGAAGGAATAGAAATAAAATTCCAGTTTTACCTGTGTTCTCTTTTAAAGAAATTAATAATTCATTCGCATTTCCTTTCTTTGTCGAAATAAAAACGAAGACTAGTTCTACAATTCTTCTTCTTCGTTAATAATGTGACAGAAGCTGTGTTAACACAGGATGCGACTTACTTCTTCTGGCTGTTATTGCACAGTTTTTGCTTCAGCTGATGTTTTTCTTTATTTCCTCCCTTGTGTCAATGACATGTCTGTGTTTTATTTATTGATATGCAGATGATATTTTGATTTCTCATGGTATATGAACTCTGAAGGAATTTTATTTAGAACGTGTTTCGGTTCTGTTGATTTCGCCTCTTGCATGGCTAGTGATACGTTTTAATGAATGGGTTTTATTCTTGTAAAAGCTGTTGGTTCAGTGCCTTTAAGGTTCCTAGTTGATTTTTATGCAGAAGACCCCCATATCCAACACGCGATAACTGCTTCGTTGTGCATGAGAAAGAATTCGCGCTTGTTGGACCACATAAGATGGTAGGTTTGTCTATTTACTGCGTGAAAATGTTTCGGAAAATGCAAATTATTTTGATAAATGCACTGTTGTTGTATTTTGCTTATTGTTAATTTCATAGTAATATGAAACAGCAAAATAATTGTAAGTTATTGCGAGGGAGAACTGTTGTAAACATGAGGCATCTTTATCTCTTGTTTGTAAACTAAAATTCTAATTCGAGACTTCATCTTTTCAAATTTATGTGGACAGCATTTGTGAAAAATGAATCCTTTGAGTCAGTGACACCCAACGCTTTTTCTCCCAAGGACCGCACCCCATATTAAAATTATTGTTACTGGCCAGAAAACATATCTAACTGTAAAATGTTTTCTGAATAATATACAAAACTAATACACGGGAAAAAATTACGAACCAATTATTGTTATTATCATTACTTGAAGCAAGTTTCGGCTCATCTTTGTTTTATTGAGGCTCTTTTTTGTCACTGCTTCGTGTCATCGGCTGCTTTTTATTCTAACATCAAAGCTCACGTGACTGCAACCAAGAGTATTGCTGATTTTTAAGTTGTGCCATTGCGTATAATGGAAAAGGGAAGTCATCGTTGTTGGCATAGAAGTTATAGCAACAATGAGATAGGCAATAGAAAATTTTAAAGTGCATGGATGACGCCATCCTAACAACATGAAAATTTCGCAAAATTAGTTAAGATAAATTTTCTGCATTTATCTGTGTTTAAAAAGTTGGCACGTTCCAATTCCAGTTCGAAAAAAAATTCTTAATACTTGATCTATACGATCAAAAATCAGTTTTGACGTTTTCTTGCCAAACAATGCAATTACTTATAGACCATATACAAAATTAAAGGACTCATCAAGTTGCGATAGAGTCTACCATCTACCAAACAAAAGAAATGTATCTTTGCCTGTAACATGATGATTTGGCCAGGATTCAAGTAATGAAAAATGGAAGAAGTCGAGATGCATTTGTCCTGCTGTGATGGGACGAAAACGGGAAATGCTCTGGAGAAGAAGAACCGAAACCAATGAAAAGAATTTTGTAAGAAATACTCTTCATGATCTGTGATTTATGTCTGTTTCTTTTCGTGATTTATCTTCTACTGTTTCCGAGACCAGAGAAACATTGGGCAGTCATATATAATACCTACTTTTTTCATTCCGTTTACCCCGACTGAGTAGCAATACATCAAAAACGGATAACGAACCGTCAAAGGTTATTCCTTTTTACTTTCTTCTATATCTAATATATAGAAGAAAGTATTGGTTTCGTGAAAATTTTCGAATGTCGAATTTTGACGGATTTGCACGTTTTGAGGTGCGCTGAGTCCATTTCGACCATTTTTGGAAAATGTCTGTCTGTGTGTGTGTGTGTCTGTGTGTGAGTCTGTATGTGTGTGACCAGTTTTTGTGGCCGCGCTAGAGCAAAAACTACTGCATGAAATCGAACAAAAATTTTTGCACATATGTACCACCATGTGAACTGGTGCACCTGACTTTGTTTAGCGAATTCCTCCAAGGGGGGTGGAGCAATCGCACGTGTTCTGCGCGGGAGTGAGTGCTATATCTCAGGAAGTAACCGGCGGAATCAAACTAAAATTGGTCCATAGGTAGACCCTACTGAGTACAGGTGCTGATTTAATTTGTTTGTCAATATCTCCAAGGGGGGTGGAGCAATCGCACGTGTTCTGCGCGGGGGTGATTGCTATATCTCAGGAAGTAACCGGCGGAATCAAACGAAAATTGGTCCATAGGTAGACCCTATTGAGTACAAGTGCTGATTCAATTTGTTTGTCAATATCTCCAAGGGAGGTGGAGCAATCGCAAGTGTTCTGCGCGGGGGTGACTGCTATATCTCAGGAAGTAACCGGCGGAATCAAACGAAAATTGGTCCATAGGTAGACCCTATTGAGTACAGGTGCTGATTAAATTTGTGTGTCAATATCTCAAAGGGGGGTGGAGCAATCAAAAGTGCTTATTTTGTCATTGCACCTACTGTATCTCGGGAAATATTGCTGCGATTTGAATGAAATTTGGAATAACACTAACCCAATATGGAAGCAAGCATCGATTAAATTTTGGCGCCAATCGCCCCAGGGGGAGGGTGGGGTGATTTTTGCGCTTAGTCAACAATGCGAAAAATTAATTCATTAAAAAATCGCTTTCACGCTATTTAATTATCAAAACAGCTGAAAACTTTCAATGATTTGAAATTTTTAACTGTTGCCAATTTCTTTTTACTAACAAATAAAATGTTTGCAATTTATCTAAACAAGGCTTTTGCAATGATTTCCAATTTCGCTCATTGATTCTGCATTTGCAGGGTTATTACGATAATTGGGAAATTGGAGCTGTCTCCAATTACTCGGGCGAGTACGTATTTTATTTTGTAACCGGAATTCATAAGATAGATATAGAAGAAAGTTTCGTGACGGCCACGACAGCTAGTTTAGTTATTGTATGAAAGCAATATTATTTAGTTTCAGAAGTATCTTTTTTGCCCCTATCAGTACGTCATAGCACTTCAGAAAAGACATTTGGTATTGTTTTAATAAAAATACACGGTCAAGGGCTTGTGTTTCTTTAAAACTTTTGCACTTTTTATAATGATAATTACGAAATAGGAAACTTACACTCACTTTGCTTACCACTAGTACCATGTATATGTTACTTCATCTTTGATTTTTTTTTTTTGAGAGAGAGCATAGAAGGTCGTCATCTTTCAAAGAACTCTTTCATCTTCGAAAAAATTTTTGATGAAAGAACACGGAAGGTCGTAGTGACCTCCCCTAAAATTTCCTCTTCTTGCAAATTTTCAGAGCATATTTCACCTTTAAAGACAAAATTTTCCAAGGAATTTTTATGATTTTTTACATAATCGATCACAGTATTTTCTAACAAGTACATAAGCAAATGAATGGACAGGTTTTTTAAAGATGATTATTGTGATCATTTAGCAAAAAGCATTTTTAAAGCAAGTACAGAAACAAAAAAGCCTTAGGGTTTTAAAATATTGAAATTTTGATATTTTAATTTTTAGTTTTCAAAAAAAGTGGGTATTATTTTTAATCTTAGGAAATGAATTATTGATTGTTCAATAAGTGAATATTCAAAGGTTTTAAAGGATTTCATGTACCACTTAAAATTGAAAAAATTGAAATGAATGTAATGGGACCCCTTAAACTTTCTCATTCACTGATACTAACCGCTTTTTTCATTTCAGGAAAAACTCTGCCAAAGCGGACAAAGTCCTTGAGCTGGATGACACCGACTCTGAGCTTAGCCATGACGGAATCCCGACTCGAAGCCAAGCCAAGATGTCCTTGCTGAGCGGTACCACTTTCTGCTGTGCTTCAGGACAGAAAGAAGATTACATTCCAGAAATTAAGGCGATCCCCGGGGCCAGGGCCTCCAAAAAGAAACCCCAGATCGTAGCAGCCAAATGCGATGAGGCATCCATACCGCTCAACCACAGTCCATCCATCCCGGCTGGCAAGGGGCTCTTGGTGAAGAATCGTCGCTTCAGGCCCAGTCAAGAAACTTCTGCTGGTAAGATTTACATTCATAAGTGTTCTTGCAAAGGGAATGGTCTACTTTGAAATCGCGAGTAAAGTTCTGCTAAGAGATTTCATTTTGCTCATTTGTCACATGACAAGTGCTCGCATTCCCCATGACGCAAAATATCCTTGCCTGTCATTGGTTATTTTTGATTCAGTTGTTGAGTTAGACAAATATTGCTCGCCAAAATAGCTTTTAACTACACTTAGTCCACGAGAAAGATAGACTAGATGCAAACAAATAATTGCATCATTTGACCTCGTCAATGACGTGTTCAAGATTGATTTGATCAAGAACTAATTGTTACCAATTCGACGGCGAATGCGATTCTTATTGGCTATTTTTTATTCCAGAGAAAACCTCCAAAAGTAGCATAACGGCAAATTTTCTTTCTGGCAACCTGTTTATTTACTTTCGATCTATATTTTCCGTAAACAGAGTATAGATACCAAGTCTATTGTGGCAGCCATGCAGAAATAGCCACTTCACGCTAAGATTGTACATGCAACGGAACAAAAGAAGCTGTGGTTCATAACGTAAATCAGCAGCAGAGGTTAGTAGGGCTAGAAATATCATATGGAAGGGGGGTAATGCTGGTAAAAAATCCAGTTTTGGGAGTGCCGACGCACTTTTCTATATCAAAGCTCAGAAGTTCGTTTGTACGCCTATTCTTAACAGAAAACATTTTTCAAGAAATATGTATTCTTTCTGAAATTCGTTCCTGATTGGAAATTCGCAACTCTTTTCAGAATTCGTCAATTCTAAAACGTCGGTTTGCTACATTCATTTCCTAAATTGTTTTATAGAGATTTCTAAATTAGTTTCATTGCCGCGTGATTTTATAAAATCACGTGTCTTTTCAGTTAACCTTGATCACGTGCCTTTTCAGTTTGAAGAATCAAAAGCATAACAATATGATGAATCCGTATAACATGAATGGCAGTGTAATTTTTCAAATGATGTTAGTTTGATATGAAAAATAAATAATAGACGTAAATAAAGCAAAAACAAGACAGCGAAAAGTGTTAAATATGAATCAGAAAATAAGAAACCTGGAGGAGGTACGACAACACCAACGAGAAGTCAAGGAATACAGAGAGAGAGAATGAGAAATGATTATGTTACTACTTTTTTCAGGTATCAAGAAAAAAATGACTTATTGGAAAAATTATTTACTATTAAACAATATTTTGTTCTCTCATAGTAAGCTTCCCAAAAATCATTTATTAACAATTCCAGGAGAAAAAGGGCAACCGGTTGGGGACAGTAAAAAAAGAAACCTAAAAACCTAGCTATCAAAGCATTAATGGGATTTTCACTTGTTGTTCCACCATTGCATATGCATCAGAATAATCATACTGTTCAGTTTCATCAATTTATATGATTGATTGCCATATATCTATGGTATTAATCGGTAACGGTTGCTTCATTAGGAAAAACCCACTGCACTGGGCAATTTACTGCAAAGAAAATGGGCATTGTAACGATATTTAGAACATGGAAAGCGGAAACAAATAGTAATACTGCTGACGGAAAAATACAAGCAATAACTTAATGGCTGAAGAACTTATGTTATATTTGGCGCCAATACTTTGATTACAGCAATCTTTGACACCAGTTTTATTTATTGCGCTATCAATCAACTTTTATTGGGATTGTATTTTTATCCACAGAATGGGTCGTTTTCTAAATGGCAAACGGCCTGCAAATCGTATAATGTATGGGGATTTGCGATTTGATATTGTGATATGGTACTTGGAATTAATGACGTAACTTTTGTATAATATAAGAAGGCCATAAATATTTGAACCCATTTCATAGTTGAATAAAAGAGGGAAAATGCTTTACGTTAAGAGATTTTGGCGAGGCTTTAGTTGAAAAATGTCCCTTAGATTTTATGAACCCGGAAGCAAATGTATTGCTAAAAAATATTTGTCGCTAAATGACCAGATTTTCTCTCTCTTTTCTTTTCATTCCAATATTATGGAAACTTTTACTTGAAATATGTATTAATCAATACAATTATTTATATTGTATATTTGTTGAGTAGTTTTCTCTACGACAAACGTTTTGATCATATGTTGGTCATTCTTAAGGAATTTTACCGTTCCGACATTTGAGGAATAAAAAATATATATCCTAATTTCTAAAATTTTTAGCGTAAATCTTTTTGTATCATTTGGATTCATTAAAATTCATTCCCGTCATCTAGGGTGGTCAGGGGACTGCCCCTTTGTCCTGGCTTTGAGAAATCAATGTATTAACATATAAGTGGGCGTGGTTTTTGCTGTTTTCCGATGAAATTGCATTGTGTTTGCACCCTTTGCCCCCCCCCCCCCAACTTGAGAAAACTTGGAATGACCGGCCTGTTAAAATTTAATAGGAATGAAATCTAAATATGAGTTTTTATTTTTTCTTTATTAAAAAAGAAAGAAGAAAAAAGAGAGGCCTTTTGCGTCAAGAAGGGGTACTGCAGAAAAAGCGAAATGGTCAAAAAATTTTACTTCATCTGTAGTCTCTTTCGTTCGCATTTCAAATAAAATATAGGAAGCGCTGTAGCTCTGGCTAATGCCAGCTAAAAGAGGTAAAACTAAGACTGACCCACTTACTTGGGTTATGTACGGTCCAATGAGACATCTGCTTTGTCCGTGCAAAGTCGATATGTTTTATTCACTTCTTTGGCAAATTTCTTTAATCGCCTCCAGTTAGCGGATTCAAGTCCCAGAATTACGAATTCGGCTACTGTCATTTTCGTTGATTTTAATAAAGTTCTCTATTTTTGACTGCTCCTCTCATATTCCAATAGAAGTATTGCATCTATTCACATAAAGCTGAAGAAAAGCTGAAATATTGAATAGTTTTCCAAAATTAAAAAAAAAATAATGCTTATAAAACTAACATCTTGTTGCGTGAATGATTTTTTTATTCATTTCTAAAACATTTTGTGCTTATTTCAGAAATGGAACATCGTGAATCAGTGACCAATGGCGTCACGCCTGCACAAGAAGACGTTAGACCTCGTCCCAGTAACCATCCAGCTGATAGTAGATTGCGTCCTCCTGATGACAAAAGGAAACTCACCCCTCCCTCCCCTCAGCGTCGAGGTCTGAAAGAACCTGGCAAGAAAGATCAAGCTGAGATTCGGAAATACACGGAGGCCATGAAAAAGTTGCGAAGAGATGGTAACATTCCTTATGTACCAGTAAGCAAATTTACCACTCCCGAATTGAACAAGAAGTGCAATAAACAGCCTGCAAGTGAGTTAGTTGGTGTTGGACTTGTGGATAAATCTCCAGGGATAGTGTCTAGTGGCAAAATCCAAGCAGGGTGTTTGGTTGGTCCACCTGTTGAGTTAAAGCCAGATTGTGCTGTTAGTCCACCAACAGTTCAGGATACCAATGTGCAAGTTGGAGTGATGAGTCGATCACATGAGAGTGAGGATTTCGATTGTCCTTGTTGTGACAGAACTTCAATGTTGGTTGACGAATCCGGTGTTCTGGACACGGAAATAAATGTGTTTACGAGTTGTGATGTGGTTGCTGGGGATTCTCAGCAGTCTCAGCCAGACCGTTCTGAAAAGGTGAGTTACAAATTAATTTTGTGAAATATTTTAGTTGTGTTGTGTCAAATACTAAATATTAAACGAAATGATTTCTGGAAAAGAATTTAAAATACACAGGCAGACACTTGTTTGTTGTCTCGAAAGCTTCTTTTTTAAGTAAGTTTGTATTTTTGACGAAAACTGATTTGTATATATTCATAGCAAGTAAGTTAAAAAATACTTACTTAAGGTTAAAAAAATAAATAAATAACATAAACTGATACAAAACACGTGCACTGCAAAAACACAACTCGCATGTGGTTAACTTTTCACTAACTTTTCGCTACTAGTCATTTGAGCAAAGTTCCACTGTAAGCTATTTTGCTCATAGCATTGCTTAGCATCAAACGATAGATCTCTACAAAATAAACGTGAATTGATGTTTTCTCTATCACAAACCAATGTTTTCAAGAAATGAAAAGTCTTCCAAAATGGAAAAGATATTACTGTAACGTGTGTGTCAGTTTATAGATGCATTGTTCTCTTATTAATGTGGTATTATCTCCTAAATGTGTACCAGCATATTAAAGTGGGTAATCTGTTAGCACCCTCGCTAAAGTACAAATAATACAGAAGCTAACATTAAAATGTTAATTATATTTATTAGAATAGGTCATGGAAGTTGTTTTTACATCATGTACATGTTGGTACTACATCAAAGATTAAGTTTTAAAGATTATAAATCGAGGTCGAAAGATCCTGCTAAGAAAGATGACTGAGATTCGGAAATACACGAACGCCATGAAAAAGTTGCGCAGCGATGTTAGCATTTCTTCTGTACCAGTAAACTAATTACAACTCCCGTTCTTTCTCCATTTTCACATTTGTTTTTCATATTTGTGTGTGGTGTAACACTAAGCACTGAGAACAATTTTGTTTATCGGTATTTTTTCAAAAAAAAAAGTTTCAATAAGAAATATTTTCGTTTTTTGGGGAAAAAATAGAAGTGTTCCTTAAACTGAATTATTTTTCCAGTAACATTCATTCTTTCCAGAAAAGCTATTGAGTCCAATTCTTCAAATAGGGACTAGGTGTAGGTTGCACAGCATTTAACGATCCTCGGTAGCTAAATATTTCAGGAATTTTAGAACTTTCGTGATGCACGAGCTAGCTTAAACCGAGAAAAAAAAATTTCCTCTGCCTACTTCTGTGATGTATGGAAAAATCTGAAGCGAAAGTTGGCAAGTAAGCCTCTAGATTCACTCGATAAGCCAACAAGTCCTCCTCCCATCTCCATTTCTTGAATCAAAATTCCACCTCGTGCTCCGAGCGTGAAAAATGGGATTCCAGTCTTGAATTTATACTTGCTCCAGCAGAGTTAATACTATTCGAAGCAACAGAAGGCCGGAGTCGAAGATTTAGTTTTATTTTTCGTTTTAGTACCACGGCTGTGGCATCGAGGACCAAACTGGTCTTGTAATTTCCGTGCTTCCTGCGGGGTATCAAGGTTGTCCAAGGTGAATAAACAAGTGTGCACGCGGGCTCGGGAGAGAGTGGAATACATACTTGGAGTTGGTGGGGTGTGTTTTAATTAACGTTTGTTGAGGAATCTTAATAAAAAGAAGCTGCATCGATCTTTACTTGACCTTTGGCTGATTTAAAAAAAAGGGATTAGAGCGAATCTAGGAGTAACAGCTAACGAAAAAAGTGAAAGGACCATAATATGCATTTACACGAACCTCTATTATGTCTTTGAATTGAGGTGAAATAAATAAGCATTTTATTGTATTACCAGAGCTATCTTTTGCCTTTTGCAGGGGAAGGGGCTCATAAGTTTTTTTACGTATATAAATTACCATAAAAGGATTATCAGTGGTGCTAAAACCTTGGATTTTGGTTGTTGGCCTTAACCGTGCTGTTTTGTTGAGTTAACTATTACATCTACGCATCTCTCAACAACTTGATTGTCTTGAATTAAAAAAAAAAAAACTCTGTTGGACGCCTACATTTTGATTCTATGCTGAATCATTCCGCAATTTTTGGCACAAATTAAAGGAAGAAAAAGCATGAGAAGTAAACTCGAAATATTTCCGTGCACATCTACTGACGCATGCTGTGGGCACGTTTACAAAATAAATGCAGAGTCAGCTTTTTGTAGATTAACAGGAAAATCGGATTGAACCCGTTAACGTTGGAGTTCTTCATTCTACCAACAAAGCCTCTATAGTGCGCCCGCGGGAAAGATAGGCAAGATGTAAAAAAATAAATGAGCCATTTGGCTACCTAAATCACGTGTTTGTCTGGAATAAGAGCTAGCCAAAAGAGATTTGGTGCCAAGAAAATGGCTAATACTAATACTATTGGTAAACTTTCTTTTATTCCGAAAAAAAATCCCAAAAATGTCATAATTGCAAAACTTTTCTGGCAATGTGTTTGTTTACTTTAGATTTATCTCTTCCGTGAACATAATATAAATATTCAAACAAACTTCATTTCTAACTAGTAAGAAGTGAGTCAAAAAAATTCCCACTGAAATATTTTTCCGTTTCTGATAGAAAACTCGCTTACTGCGGTGTAAAAATATTTCTAAAATATATCCGATAAATTAGCTTTTTATGTACGGGTATACTTACAACTATAAAAAAAATATAGACTACTGTCAAAAATTTTATCGTGCAACCTCCACCGCATCTGCGCACGCGTCAAGCCTCTTCTGACTTTCTCGAAATAGGGGGGAAATGCAACGAGGAAGTTGCAAGCGAACAAAAGCTGAAGGCATCGGGAAGTGTGCATCCTAAACCTATCTCCCCTTTTTCAAATGGAAGCGTTCGTGACTGCCAGGCGCACAATACGCTAACATACAGTACGGCTCGAGGCCAATGTTT
This sequence comes from Uloborus plumipes, assembly GCA_038373865.1. NCBI lineage: Eukaryota > Metazoa > Arthropoda > Arachnida > Araneae > Uloboridae > Uloborus > Uloborus plumipes. The sequence continues at coordinate 76,793 of JAXGGA010002103.1, read as the reverse complement.
CATAATAAAGCAAAATACATTTTGATTGTATCATCGTCAAATATCAATGTTATAAAACTTCCACTTTTTGCAATTCAATTTCCTTGTCGCACATACGCTTCCGCTATAATGTTTAGCCATGCAAGAAATACCGAATCTCATCAAAATTCTCATTAAAGCAAAACCCTTCATGAAAGTGTAATGGGCTTATGCTATGCATCACACTTTTTAAAAATAAATATTTGACTTTTCAAAAGAAAACCATGAATGGTATTAAAAAACACCAAGAAACCGTCGCCAAATTTCAATCTCTCTCCCTTCTTTTCTTCTCTATTTATGGCGTTTAATGAACCATAAACTCTTTATAAGACTTTTCATCCAATTGGTATTAGTTGCAACACGTGGAGAAAGGGAATTGATTTTTTCCCTTTCAAATGTGTTTTTTTTCTATAAAAATCGCTTTTGCTACCTTTTCCCTCAGGGCGACAGCGGGTGTTTTCGCACATGAAAACGAGGCGGTCTTCTTTTGATGTATATTTAAGTTCTTTCAGGCGGTAATAAGTTGCGTTTTTAAAGCGAAAAAAAAATTATCCAGAAATAAATGAAATAAACACCCTAGCCAACTTTCGTTTCCGCGCTAAGCAGTTTATGAGAAATTGATTTTTATTTTCTTTACTAGTTTCGTCGGAGAAGGAATTGCCGATTGTCATTTTTTTTTTCTAAATTGGAGTTATAAAAAGATAAAAGTTATAATAAGAAAAAGCTAACTTTTTTTCTTCTTTTTTTGGAGAGCAATAGATAGATACTCAGAGAGAGGTAAATGTATGTACATTGTTTTTTCTAATTGCAGGCAAACATTTTTTATGAAACTAAAATCATTTTCTTTTCTTTTTTTAATTTTTTAAACTGATATAAGGTCGGCCCCGCTTAAACGAATACTGTCGGTTCCAAGAAATATTATTCGATTAAGCGAGGTATTCTTCTAAGCGGGGCTCTTTAACATTACCTCTATAGCATGGGAAATATTCGGTTCCGAGATATTTTATTCGTATAAGCGGGGTATTCGATTAGTCGTTACTCGATTAAGCGGAGCCGACAGTACATGTTTTTCTGCATATTTTTAATGAAAAGCTCAAATTTGTTAATCACTGCAAATCTTTAATTTACCTGTATTTTATAAAGTACAGAAAGTGATATCCTCATTAAAGCAATTTAAAATCTTGAAGATATTTCATGCCGAGAATGTTCAGTCAACTATTATTTTGCTTCTGCTAATGATCTCACAATACTGTTTAACCATCAAATAAAATGGTTATAACTTTAGCAAACTTTTTTTTGAAGTATCAATATCAAAACAAGATTTTTTTTTTTTTTGTTTTGAATCATTAAACTGATTTATTTTTCAAATACTTTAATATCGAATAATTTGAATGAATAATTGAAAAAAATCACGTGATACCTACACGTGATTTGTGATACCCTAAAGTTCTTCGCGTGTGTATAACTACATTGTTTTTTGAAAAATGTATTACTTCCTCTGTCCTCATTTAGTTACTACATTTTAGTAATTTTTCACTCTTACCGATACTGATGGTTTTATGAGTTTGTTTTAGCATTTTTATAAATTTCAGGGTGCTATGCTATCAATTAACACTTAATTTTCTGTTCTCTCCTTTAACCCTCGTGGGTTCCTTGGGGTCATATGTGACCCCAATGCAATTTCTGTTTAATATATCTTGTTAATCAACCATTTGTTTTTAATGGCATTTTGTGGCTTTTATTCTTCTCGTTTTCTCTTCAAAATAATGCTATTATTGTGTTCTATTTTTCCCGAATTGTATTTTTTGCACACAAGACCCTTGGGGTCACTTCCCCAGAATGCCAAAAAAAAGAGGACGTTGCAACATTTGTCCAAGAGAACTGGACAGAAAATGCATCGAAAAATGTCATAAGTGTTTGAAATTCACTTGCAAAAAAGCATGTTTTTCTGGTCTGTAACAGTTGTAAATAAATCTACAGTTATTGTAAGTTTTGCTCTAAAATTTAAATTTTTAATGCATAAACTAAATTTTACTTTGATTGTGTCTTTTTATTTTTATTTTTTTAGCATTAAAAAGTGTGTGAACTTAAATAATGCAAGTAACTTTCAATAATCATAATAAATTAATTAAAGGAAGCATTGGGGTCGTTTATGACCCCAAGGGTCTTGAGTGTAACTGAAATGGGAGGGACCCACGAGAGTTAATCAGTACCGAATCAGCCTCAAAAATCAAAAGTTAGCACATGTTTAAGCCCCATTTTATAATGAGTCCCTTGGAATTGAGTCTTTGTAGGATAGGGCATGATTTTAGAGTATGCGAAACCTGGATTTTTGAAACTAATCTTTGAACAAATTGAGTACTGATTTGAGGTGTTGTGCTGTAAAGTACATGTTGTTGATTGGTAGCAATGCACTGTGAAGCACCTGAAAAATATTATACAGTGAACTCTCACTTATACGCCGCCTCATTTATACACCTTTTTCACTTATGCGACGATTTTCAATGGTCCCAGCACATTCTATAGCAAAATAATTATAGTATTATTCGTTTATTCGTCGCTCTAAAGATAAATATTTCACTTATGCGCCGAATTTTTCGTAAAATATAAAAAAAATTAACTTATTTTCTTTAAAAAATAAGCATATTTCTTCACTTTCCTGTTTAATCTTTCGCCTTTATTGCTCACGGAAGGCATTTTCCCGCATGAACTAGAGTTCGGAGAGGGACAATTATCTATTATGGATCGTTTTAAAGGGAACAGTTTGGGACTTAAGTATGCTACAATTTTTGTTTTCTCTTTAGCATTGTAGTTACATTACAGTGATTGCCAAACCGTAGTAATATGAACCTTTTCTATAGAAACATTCTTATTCATGCTCACATTAGAACTGATCTTGCGCTTTAGGCCTTTAAATATGATTGTTCACTTATGCGTCTCTTTAACTTATGCGCATTTTTCTGTTGGTCTCTTGGGCTGGCGCTTAAGTGAGACTTAACTGTATCCTCTTAAAATAATCAATTTCAGTACCTAGTAAAATAGTATTTAAAAGATGCAACAACTTAGAGAGAAAATTTTCTTTCCAAATGCAGTTACTAATTTGGGATTTAGGGAATAATTATTTTTTCTTTGATTTTCTATTTTTTTACACTAGCGGACCAGTTTCTAAAATTAATTAAACTGCAAAGCAGATGTTACTGCAGATTAAGAGTTGAGCCTAAATGGTTAAACTTAATCTTTAGTGTAAAGCTGTACCTAAGTCTCCAGATACAATATTAAAAATTTTTGAATGAAAAAAAAAAACAATCTCGCTTTTTCTTGCTTCAGAAATTACTATACTTTAGTAAAATCTTGTTATTGTGTTCATCACTTAAGCTTTTTCCTTTCATTTTTCCTCACAAAAAATGCACTTATAGTAATCCCGCAAGGAAAAAAAAGTTTTAAAATATTTTTTACCTTACATCGGAAACGAAAATGCTTTTTTTTTTACGTTCCCGCCCTCGTCGGAGCAGATGTTTGCATTTGCGAGAGTACGCTTGTTTGTTTCTTATTTTTATTTCAAGTTTGCATGACAAAACGTAGTTACTGCTGTTTTCACGAAGGAAAGTGTTTCTAAACACAAAATAGGATTAGGTGCAACGCATTCGAATAGTACTTGCATTTCGTACGAACAACTTTTAAGATAGACATGTTTCGTTGTGTGGGATGGGTTTTGTATATTTCTAGAAACGAGATTTTTCTTAAACCTAAATTTGGTAGCTTAACAATAAATTCCTGTTACGGTTGAATAAGTTTTATTATTGCTCGGTTTCATTCAGGTTTTTGAGAGGAGAAATGTTCACAGCGAATTTTATGGGTTGACGCTTTTTTTACTCCTAAATTGAGATTATTTTTTTTGGAACTGAAGCGAAATATCGTATGACCGAATGTCTGCATTTAAAGATAATTTTAAAAAAATCAGACTGGAAGTTAAACTTTTAAAGTTTTTCACTTTGTTTTTTCTTTTCTTTTCTTTCTTCTTCTTCTTTTTTTTTTTGATCTTTATTTTTAAATTCATTATTTAAAAAAAATAACACAAAATTTTACTTTATTCACTTAGCTTCGGCTTCCAATAAGTAAAATCGAAGAGTTATTTTTTTTAAATTTAAGTCGAAGAATTTCGTTAAAAAACCAGTGGCATTGGTATTCATTGATCACGAGTACTAAATAGATTGTAGTCTAAGTTTTAGTATGTTAGTAAAACAAATTTCATTATTTCGTTGAGACTGAACTAACCAGCTTCGTTTATTAGACATATAAAATCAAATAAATATTTATAACGTTCAGAGTTTGAAGAATATCATTAATGTCAAGAATAATCGGATGCTAAATCAAACCCCTTCACACCATTAGTGACTTTATTTAAGGAACGTATATTTGTTACTTGTGCTTCGTACAGTAAGATTCAAAACTTCCGTCTTATAATTCTTGCCTTGAACACAAGCGCACTCTTTAAGTTAGGGCCGAATTCAAGTGAAACACCATTGCAGTCGCTTCGAGGCGATCGCATATTGCAACCGCTACTGTAAGTCGAATTCAAGTGAATTCGTTTCACTTGAATCCAAATTTTGGAATTTGCGATTGCATTGGTGAGTTGCGATCGTCCGTGTTTCACTTGAATTCCTGCCTTAAAGTAATTTTGTATCGTATATTTATTTAGGTCTGATTTTTGTAATTGTAAAATTTAGTAGTATGAGTTTTATTTCTAAAATTTCTGTTTTATTTAAACAGATTGAAGAACGATTCATAAGAAACTAGTATTAACTGTCTACGAACTTTGTCGAACCATTTGAATCTTATGCAGGGATTCAAGTGAAACACGGACGATCGCAACTCACCAATGCAATGGCAAATTCCCTAATTTGGATTCAAGTGAAACGTTACAATCGCTACGAGATGCTATTCTATCGTAATTCGACTTCCAGTAGCGATTGCAATGGTGTTTCACTTGAATTCGACCCTTAGTACTTTTTTTTATCCATGTCTTAATTTGTTGTAATTATATTTAAAATTATTTTTGCTGATTCATATGAGAAAAAAAGGTTTGATTAAAAATAGGTGTCGTCTAAGGAAAAAAAAAATTTATCTTACTTTTTTTTTTGTTCCAAGTTTCACTTCTCCAGTGAAAAAAGAATTTTTCTTCCCCTTATTAATTTCTCACCCAAAAGCTCGACAAAGATAGAGGGGAGTGGAGGTGTCATCTTCCTGCTTATCGGAAAAAATGAATGAATTCCTTGTCGTGGAGCTTATAGTAGTGCTGCCATCCTAATTCTGCGGTCTTAATAGAAAGAAGAATATTTTTTTTCCCTTTTCGTTCGTCACGGATTAGGCTTAGCTTTAGCCCAACGCGATGGAGAAAACCTAGCGCTCGTAATAGGGAAAAATAATGACATCAAATTCGTCTTGAGTGACCATGCAGCGAGTATGCGGGGGCGTGGTAGACTTTGTGTTCCGGAGGGAGCGTTTAGTAATTAAAAGACTGATAGTTCGGTAACAGGCTGATGAGAAATTGCTAATAGCGCCATTAATCATTCTTGTCATCGAGCATTAATCACCATTTGCAAATGATACAATGAATTGTCGGCGGCTTCTCGGCGTTGCAAATTGTAGTATAGTGTGTTAACTAATTAGCAAAATGGTGTAGAATAGCATTTTGTTTTTTAAATGATGGTGCTTCTTTCTTTCCAAGTACGTTATTATAGCTCTAAGAGTAGCAATTATTGTCAATTGTTAACATGCTAATCGAGAAGGTTTAAGTGGTGTTTCTAAGTTCATCTTTGATGATATTATTGCATCGTTGCATGGCAGTTGGAAGTTTTAATTTTCCTCTCTGTTAGTTTCTAAACAAAGTATCTTAAAGCTTTATTTTTCTTGTAGTTTGAGATTCGAAGTGATGCATAGCTTTTTTTTTAACCATAGTACAGTAAACTAAAAATGTTGAGGTATCTTTATACAGAAATTTAACCTGGTGTTGATCTGCTATTTTGATCAAATGGCATTAGCATTTTTTAACATGCACTTCTGAGAATAGTGCAACTGTTTAAACAGTTTCAAACAATTTTCTTTTCGTTAAAATTATATCTCAGTTGAAATCTGAATGTCTGATTTTTATTTTTTAAATTTTTTATTGTTTGAACTATCTTAACTAATATTTTTTAAGCTCTTCCTATTTTCCCTTCCAGTATTTCTAGCAAAGGAAAAGCGATTTTTCTCAGAAAAAAACATTTGCCTTAATTTCGGTGGTAAAAAATCTTTTTATGTAATTTAGGAACTCGTAAAAAAAAAACAAATTTAGCATTTTAACATTCCGCGATTTGACAATTAGTTTTCAATAATGTTCCCATTTCTCCTTCTTAAGAAATTATTATCGGCTATTCTTTCATTGAAGAACTCGGTTTTTATTGAATTAGATTAACACAGTTATGAATTAAAATTAATTTACTTTTTTCTGTTCATTTGATGCACTGGTATATTTTAAAATATCTTCATAACTCAGAACTTGACAGAAAACATTTAAAGTAGTTGAAGAACCATTTCCAATGTTTTCAGGGGTGGGTAATGATTTGGCTCCCCCTAAATGACGGGTTTGAGTTTTGTGATCTCAAACGCTCGTGTTCCTCTTTTTTCTTTTTCGTGTAAACTCTTTATTTAGGCCATGTAGTATCTTCCAGCTCCTTGATACCTCATCTAATGTTCCCACATCGGACAATATTATCTGATATTTAAAAACATTCTGTAGAGAACCTGAAAATATGTTTTGCATTATGAAAACATACTTTTAACGAAAAGTGCAATACAATATTAAAATCGATCTTCCGACAGCTGAAGATAAATTTGAAGCTTTGAAACATATTTTTCCGTTTAGAAATAAGATTTAAATTCAATAGAATTGTCTGGAGCTGGAAAATTTAAAATCGAAAAATATCATACGACGTCTGTAAACATAGTTAGAAACTAGTTTGAAATAATCACACTGTAAAAAATTAATGTTGTTTTAACAGTATAATACAGCTAGTTTTATAGTAATAAACTGTGAAAATTGCTAATTTTACAGTAATAAACTAAAATTTATACTTTTACGCTTCTAAACTGTAAAATTCCCAATTTTACAGTAATAAACTGCAAAATTGCTAATATTACAGTTAACAAGCGTGCATTTTACAGTTTTAAACTGGAACCTCTGCTGCCAGTATTATATTGTTGCTTTTACAGTATAATACAGCTAAATTTTACTGCAAAAAACTGTAAAATTTCTAACTTTACAGTAAGAAACTGTAAATTTGTTAGTTTTACAGTTTATTACTATGCATTTTACAGCTTTAACCCATTAATGCCTAGCGACCGTTTTTAGGGACGGTCCAAAAAAGGGTCTGAATTTCCCCAACATGATTATTTCAACCAAATAATAGTGTTCAATTAGTACCTTGGTATTGTTTCAATTCGTTATTAACAGATTGCAACACATAACCATTGTCAAGTGTGTTCTGTAGCAGTTTTAATATGATCTTTATCAAAACTGACATCGTTCACAATCTCAAGAGAAAACGCTAAGTTTTCAAAGTTATTCCCAGCTTCCCAGTTTATGTTAATTGCTGATTTTATTTCTTCTTAAGAAACAGTAAGAAACTGTAAAATGCTAGTTTTACAGTTTATTACTATGCATTTTACAGTTTCAAATCGAAACCCCGGTTTCCAGTATTATACTGTAAAAACAACAGTTCATTTTTGGCAGTGCAGAAAAACTTGATTTTTTTTTTTTTTTGAAATGTTTCACACTCAAGTATCTCTCTCAACTGTGATTTTCTGTTTCATCTGTTAACAAGCGACTCAACGTTATCCTTGATTTAAACCAATAACATCCGCACAGCAGCGCGTCCGATACAATCACGTAATGTAATGCCCGATTACAGATATTGGAACTTTCGCGACGCAACTCTCGCAGCTGGGACGGCCCCCAAGGCATTCCCCGCGAACGGGAGGATGCCGATGAAGGATTGTAAGAGGATGAGGGGAGACAAGCAAGAGGACACAAACACAATTAATCGGAATTGCCCTCGCTTGACCTTGTTAGGAGAAACTCTTCTCTTTTCCTCTCTCTCTTTCTCTGGTTTTCTTTCTCTGTGGTCGTTTGAAGGAGATTCGCTCCTCTGGTCGTTCATGTCCACTAATTGACCGTGTCCTTTGCCTCAGTCCATGGGATTGATTTGGGGGGTTTGGGGTCGGGGAGGGGGTGCTTTCTTTTAGCTAAACCTTTGGCACAGGACGGTAATCCGTCATTGTTTTGTCGGTCCGTAAACTTACGTTTGATGAAGGGTGTGTTTAAATTCCGCCGCAGATATTTTTTCAGAAGTTAAGACAGGATCTCTTTAAATGTGGCAACTAATAGTGGATGGAGTTTTTGAAGCAATTTTACTTATACTAGGCTTTTATTTTGTTTTATTATTTTTTACTTATTTTGTTTTCTTTTATATTCAGTTTTATCTGGAAAAAAATGAATTCGTGAACATTTATAATCTAGACATTCTGAAGAAGCGCTGTTACCAGTTGGACTAATTTTGGAAAATCTCTGTATATTATGAGCAGTTTTTTTTAAATGGACGTATCAAATGCTGCCCAAAACAGCCTATAAGGACTCCAAAATTTTAGTTCCCTGTTTCTTCGTTTCATTGCATAAACGTTATGAAGGACACTCACTTCTTTTACATTGAAAAAAAGTTTCATTGTAACTCCTAAGCACGTGTTGTATAGAGCTTCGTTGGTTATTTGTTCATAAATGCGTTATGTTATATTATTTTATTTCTCTTGCATAAAAGTATTTATGTAATTCGTGCAGTATAATAGCTTTCTTTTGTAACTTTTGGCTCCTGGTAGATAGTTGTAAAACTTTGATCACTGCACCGGGTACGAAAACACGAACTGAAGTTTTAAGTAGCTCATGATTGGCATGTGCCGGGTGTTTGATTTTCAGTTCCTAGACGAAACTGAAGCAAATATTTCGTTCAAACACTAAGTTCAAATTTTGAAAAGTTGGAATTTTCTTTTTCAACAGCATACAAATTGATAATTATTGCTTCTGGGAATTTCGTGATCAATTGAAGAGATTGTTTCGAAATAGAACTAGTTAACTTTTCACATTCTTGAAAAAAAAACGCGTTTTTTTCTGCAAGATTTATCATTGAATTTAAGGAAAATATTTTTTTCAGCAAAATATGGATGATTATGACACTAAATTAAAGGTTCAAAGAAGTCCCGAGAATATTGTTATTTAGAGTCAAAAAAAGGGAAAAGTAGCTTAATACCCTTTCTGAATAAAACTGCGAGTATGAGTTAACCTTTTCGGAACAAACAGATAACGAAATGAAATGAATCACTTTCAAATTGAAAGTAATCAATTTTTTTTTCATATGAATACAACATCCGTTTTAGATACAGAATTTTGGAAAACAGTATAAATCTTCATTTAGAAATCCTATTTCTTTTTCCTGTCTCAATTGAGACAATTAATAGTTTTTTTAATTGAACTTCCGGTGTCCAAATTCACAACTATGTGCGAAACGGTGGTTGTTAACTAAAATTTTTAGCTCAAAAATGGTTGACAAACACTTATTTCGAACCGAGACTTCATTATGTATGTATATTTTATGCACAAATCTGTTTTGTTTTTTTAAATATATTTAAATGTTCATTGTTATGTAGAACTCGCTTTGCACACAATGTAAGTCCGATTTAATACAAATATTCGAAGTTATAAACGAAAATACTGATCAATGTATCCACGTTAAACAGGTCCAACTGCATATTTAATAACAATAATAAAATCAAAATACGTACTTTAAAGTTCACTGTCCCTGTGATTTAATTCAGCGACCATTGTTGGGAATAACAGACCTTGAAATTGAAAGCTCTTTGCGTTTCTTTCTTCTCCTCTTTCTCTAACAAATGATACATTAATCTTTAATGGTGTACTACGTGTTGTTTCTGTACAGGGCACAATTTTTCACCCATGAGTTACAAGATTTCCTGCTGCGTTAAGCCATAAATTTATCTTTTTATGTATGACAGATTCTGAAAAACTTGTTCTTCTTAACACTTGCCTGCGAATGGCGTGCGTAAAGGATGGTTTTGTTACGTATTCTTTGACACCAAGAGACATGGGGTCTGTTCTTTTGTGACAACTGAAATATCGTTCTCTTTTCGCTTTTATTATTTTCCGCTTTAGATAACCCTTTGCTTGAAAATATTCTCTGAGAAAGCTCTTGAAATAACTTAATCTTTTTTTTTTCTTCTGTTTTCGTTTGCATGTCTTGTTTTCTCTTTGTTGCTCTGTTTGTGGTATTTGCAGGAAAGGATTATTTTAAGGAGAGTGCAGTTAAAGTTTGTTGATGTTAGAATTCTTGACGCTTTCTTGTCTTTTATTGTTTCGCTTGGGTTGTTTGATTTGTAAAAACATTCCAAGATTCTTTTTGTACTCTGTATTATTGTATTTTGTGGTTTTTGCATGAGTTCATAAAAAAAAGCTTATCTTTTTTCAGCTTTTAAATCCTTGCTAAACAAGAGAAAAAGGGAAAAAATACATTACTTTTTATGGACGTTTCAAAATAAGGAGGGATTTTCTTTCTTTCTTTTCTGTTGAATATTTTTTGTATCATGAATTTTACTGCTTCACATCTTTAGAATAATTTTTGATAACATTGAATAATTGTAGCTCCTCGGTTTGATCATAAACGAAAAAATAAAGAAAAATCTACTTTTTCAGCTGTCGAATCTTGTTTATAATTTCAGTAATTTTTACGGATCTTTTATATTTTTTATTGTGTATGAGGAAAGGCTTGAGGTCTTTAATTGTAATCCTTTGGGTTTTACAAATCTTGGTCTTCAATTTTAATCCTTTACAACTTTTGATTAAACTTCCTTGCCCAACTGGTTTCGTTTTTTTACTTGGAGTTTGATTCCGTGTAACCGTGTTTCCGCATGCAAACCAATTTTACATTTCATGTTTATTTCCAACGCATGTTTACTACGCATTATTTAGTGGTAAGAAATATGTACAAAAAGACAATTGCATACGCAACAATTGTTTTAAAATAAATTTCTTCTAGTTATCTTTTGTAAAATAGTTTTTTTAATTTTTATCCTAGCAGTAGATTGCAGACAATTTTTTTACGCAGCTGTCGTTTTTGAAAGTTCGACGCTAAATCCAAAATATCGGTTCAATTCCGACAAATCGTTTTCATGTCATACTTTTTACAGAAAACTTAATATGTGATCACACTATTATTTACGTTGTATTTCATTGTAAATTACATGACATAAAGCAAATTCATGTAACAAATTACTTCACAATAATTTCTATAAATAACTATTTAAAAAGAAATAATGATAACTACAAAACTTTATGTGACTTAAAAAATTTTTTCAACATCCAAAATGCAGTCTTCAGACATTTTCTGATTAATTTCTATCGATCAGGATTAAAAGTTAATGCACTACACGGCAAAAGATTGTAGATAACGAGGGTAATTACATCATTGATTAAAATAAAATTTTATTTGATTGAAAAAAAAATGACTTAATTCTTCAGTCCCCCTATTATTTAACTGAGAAATATATCATAACATGTTAACTATTTTGTTGTCAGTGTGTTAAAACAATTAAAGTAACACTGAAATATTTTGACATTGTAATTTATAATACTAATTTGCTTTCAAAAATCACCCTATCTTTCATTCGAAAATATGAATCCCATTTATCATATTAAAATTTTCCGTATCGAAAAACATTACTCCTATTACTTTCTTAATTTAAATACGTTCATTATCTTCCTTGTTTCCTTGAAGGTTACCCTTAATCAAAAGGGTGGCAACCGTTTACAGTAACATTCGACAAAATCGTCACGAAATGTTTTGATAAATTAAATAAAATTTCATCTGTAGCCTTGAATAACAAGTAATAACCTACTCCAGTGATTTTATTTTCATGTTTATTTCGTGACGCGAATAAAGCATCGATTGAGATAATTACAGTTATTAAGCACTAGAAACCACCGTATTGAGTAATCGCTTTGTTCTCTTTTTTGTTGTGTTTTTTTTTATTTGAAGCGCTAAAGGTGACTACTTTTTCCTCATTTTTTTCCGTTATTGATTTCTGTATTTGTTGAAAGGAAGTGTTTATTGCTGTAATTATAGTTCTTTGTTTATGTAGGTAAGATTTTTATGGTGTTATAGATTTTGTAATGTTTCCTTTCTCTGCCGTTTCGTGTCCATTTTTAATATGTTTAATTCTGCCGATGCTAAGAGCATGTAAGCAACAATAACTGTTAGAGAGGACAATAAAGAATGAATTTTGCAAGTTTTGCCCAGTTTGCTGTGTCGAAGCTTCATGTAACGAATACTTGTAAAATGCTCGATACTTTTACTAACTAGAACTATGTTCTCTGAAAACATTGGGAAATCTGTACCGTAAACACACATTCTCAAATTTTTATAGGGCGATTTAAAAAGATGGACACAACATTAAATTGCTATATTTCCTGCACTATAAATTGTACTTGAATTCTGCCTGGCATATTTGAAAGAGGATGCTGTGAAACTTGGAATTCTTTCACTAGAGTGCTCCAAAGCAGCATTCTTCATCAGTTGTTAGCTTGCACCTGGAACTTTTGTTGTAGCCACTGAGGTCTCCTGATCTCACACCAAGTGATTTTTTCTTGTGGGGGCTCGCAAAAGTTGCTGTTTACGTACCACCTCTTCCTACAGATTTGAATGTCCTACGAAACCGAGTCACAGCAGTGGTCACTCAGTGACGCAAGTTATTCCTTATCGAGTGAGGGCTGAACTGGACTACGGTCTAGATGTTACTGGAGGAGGGCATATTGAACATCTGTGAGCTCCTGTGTATGTACAACCTCATGTAATTTACAGAACACAAGTACAATGTCAGTGTATGAATTATAGTAATTTTGAAATTGTGCCCATTTTATTGAATCACCTTGTATATAGAGTAACGTTTAAGCATGACTTGTCTAAAAATTCCGTTTTATTTTCATGTTCCTGATTTCAGCTGCTGATATTCGTTGCTGCGAAAATTCGTTGATAGGTTAATGAATTCTACCGGCAGATGCTGTTAACAGAAACATCTTTCAGATTTTCAATAAAGCCACGTGCCTCGGATACTACTTAATAACTTCAAAAAACCCGCATAGGGGAGGCTGTTGAAGTGACCCCATGTCGAACAAAAAGCAAAAAAGGAACGTTTGACATTCCCAGGTGGCTCGCGTTCGAACAAGAAAGGGGGCAGGCGAGAAAACGAAACTCGTTTCGAATCACTATTCCGCGAGGGGAGTTTTTTTTTTTTTTTTTTTGGAATGGAAATTTGAGATAGCCAAGATTATCAATTGTGAGGAATGATTTATTGGATCGGTCGCGTTGATGAGGGCTTCGGCGTGAGGAAACCGAGGCGGTTACAAATTTTATGTGTTTTTCGCCTGAGTTGGAAATTTCAGGATAGTTTTATTTGAATTTGATTGATGAAGATATGTTTGGACTTACAAATCTCAAAGTTTTGAAACAATTTCGCAATATGAAAAGTTTCAATTAGATATTATTGAATTTCGCTTTCTATGAACTTCTCTACAATAATATTACCTGCATTGCTGAACATCAAGGCACGATGTCACAGATACATTACTATTATATTTTTTGATGAAATATTTACTCAAAACTAAAATTAATTAGACCTTGTTAGAGCTGAATGAAGGTAGAAATGAGTTATAAATACAATGCTATACTTTAGCTGAAAATATGTGTCCAAAATTACGTTGCGTTAGCTTTTAGGTACCTTCTTTGTAGAAAATATATGCTGGGGAGAGTGGGAACAGTTGCTACTGTGTTAGGTTGACACAAGGTCTTTATTTCTCGAGTGCGTATGTGCCCAAAACTGAGTGTTAACGAAGAAATAACAGGCATAAGCTGATTTTACCTACGTATGCAGGAGAACCTGTCTCTTTTCGTTTGAGAGTTATTCCAAAAAAGAATAGTTGCTGGTGCACTAAAGTAAATGTTTATGGTTAGCTTTCAATTGTGTAATGAGCATGTTTTCAGTTATTATATCGTATTAAGCAAGAGATATTTTTGTATATTTTGATCAAGAAACATGATTTTACTAAAAAGAAGATGGGAACATTCGCAGCTGTTTCTCTCTGCTTTTGAATTAATGTTCAATGGCTTTGTTTGGGTAAAGTTGATGCATCGCTCTTTTTAGCCTACTTTCCCGTTAAAAATAAAAGAAAGACGAAAAAAGTATTAAAAGTAGCTTAATGCATCTAAAAATATCGCCAAGTCCAAAAAATATCGCCAAGTTAAAAAAAAAAGGTAAAATGAATTAAAATTAAAAATTTGAAAGTAGGGTATTGAGATGGGGAATTTGTGCGTCGGTCGGTCTGTCGGTCGGTCTGTCTGTCCCCCCCCTAATAACTTTTGAATGAACATTCCGATTTGGACAAACTTTTTTTTGTTGGAAAGATCTCGGCGAGTACAGCTCATTCCCATATCTGATTTTTCGATTTGAACAATTTTTGGTTCAACTTTGAACCGTTCAAACAACCTGTCCCGCGATGCTAACTTTTGAATGAACAGTCCGATTTGAACTTTTTTTTGTTCGAAAGATCTTTTCAAGGATACTTCATTCCCGTATCTACATTTTCAATTTGAACAATGTTTCGTTCAACATTGAACCGTTCAAACAAGCTGTCACCCCTAATAACTTTTGAATGAACAGTCCGATTTAAACAAACTTTTTTTTGTTCGAAGCATCTCGGCAAGGATACTTTATTACCGTATTTAAATTTTCAATTTGAACATTTTTGGTTCAACATTGAACCGTTCAGGCAACCTTCCCCCCCCCCTAATAACTTTTGAATGAACATTCCGATTTGGACAAACTTTTTTTTGTTCGAAAGATCTCGGCGAGTACAGCTCATTCCCATATCTGATTTTTCGATTTGAACAATTTTTGGTTCAACTTTGAACCGTTCAAACAACCTATCCCGCGATGCTAACTTTTGAGTGAACAATCCGATTTGAACAAACTTTTTTTCGTTCGAAATATCTCATCAAGAATACTTCATTCCCGTATCTACATTTCCGATTTGAACAATTTTTCGTTCAACATTGAACCTTTTGAGCAACCTTTCCCCACCTAATAACTTTTGAGTGAACCGTCCGAATGGAATAAACTTTTTTTTATTTGAAAGATCTCGGAGAGACTTTCCCATACATTCCCATATTTTGCTTTTTGATTCAAACCATTTTTCGTTCAATAGTGAACCGTTCAGAAAAAAAAAAAATTACATTAGCGTCTACGGGGAATTTAAGTTGAATGTTGATCCTGAACTTAAAGTCGGATTTCCTTCAAACTAACTTTGTAAGAAAATGGTTTTGATAAATAATGTTTGTAAAGTACTTTTCTAAGTAATCTTCTGTGAGGACTCTGATTCCGACTCCGACTCCGCGAACATGGCGGAAATGCAGGCTCAGAAAAAAAAAAATGACTGAACGTGCAGACGATTTTTTGTTTATTTATTCATTTGTTTTATTTTATTTATTATTATTATTATTATTTATTATTATTATTATTTTTTTTTTGCAGACGATTTTTAATGTAACAAAAATTTTTCATTCACGAGAACATTTTATTCTTTATTTAAATTTAACAACTGGATTTTTTCTACGGAGGAACTGTAACAGTTACACTCTTTAAAAGGTGTGACAAAACTTTATTTATTCGTTAATTACTTTTTACGTGTCTATTTCATCTGATGAGAGGGGCATATGTTGCTTTTCGAAATCAGCTCTAAGTGCTAAAAGGTATGTTTGACATAATTTTCAGTCTCAGATAATCAAGAGAATAATGATCAGATGCGAGAATGTCGATGTCGATGTACGGGAAAGTAGGCTCGTTTAGTTCTTGACAGAACTTCTTGTTTCTAGTTGATATGCGTAACAATTTAACTTCTAAATTTTTTTTTTTTTTTTTTTTAAAGAAATGCTTAGAAATGACCAAAAAATTTAACTGTAGGAGATTTCTCTTGAAATAATTTGAAGGACTTATTTCGGAATTGAAATGCATGCTTATGCTTCTATTAGCTGTAAATCAAATTAACGTTTATCATCTAACTCGGATATATATTTCAAACATTTTATGAAACTCTTCCTTAAATACAATGGTTAAAAACTCTATTTTGCTACTTCCTACTTCAGCATAACATTTGTTTCTCAATTTGACGCACGTTGAGTAAAGTTGATACATTTCAAAAAAAAAATTGTCAAATACTTTTTTTTGTCAAATCTGTATTTATTGCTTCCTCCTCATAACTATTCTCACATCCGAAAGTGGGAGTTCTCATTTCTAAAATACTATATCATGCTGAAAAGTTATAAATTATGATTTGTTGACGTGGAAATGTTCGAGGTTTTTATTGATTTAATTATTATTTAAAAAATTTTTCTTCACGAAACATTTTGGACTGAATAGTTCGTGCGATGCAACTTTTTATTATTATATTAACTTAGCCAACGTAAAATCGTAACAAAGACCATGATTTTAATTACTGAAAGTAAAAACAAAACTTGTACTTGTGTTTCTGTTCTGGCAAAAAAGAGTTCTTCAATCTTCATTCTTTTTGAGAGCATTCGGATTTTTAGTTTCCTTAAAGCAGGAACGTATACCTATAAAGCATCCTGAGTGGTGATGTAGGTTTTCGGAAACATGCATTTTGGTTCATATTACAATGAATAAAATCCTTTTCCGTCTCGCAACCCACGATTTCCTTTTGTTTCAATGTCATCAGAAGCCATCAGTGTATGTAATATTTGAAATTTCCCAGCAGCTGGTTGCCCATAAAAGACAGGAATCCCCCTCTCAAAATTGGATGATTTGCATACATTCTTTTATTGTATTCTTGAGTTTGTATCCTGTGGATCATAAAACAAATGATCCTTGGAAACAATCTCATCCTTTCCTTCTTTCCAGAATCAACATTGAATGAGCAACAACTCATGTTGTATGCTTCGCGTGGTAAATGAGACACAGCCAAATGTTACACAATAAATGTCTTCCTTTTTTTAATTCGTAGGAAAGACTTTCATTTTATCATTTTGTTTTTTTCCCCAATTTAATTCATTTATTAATTTACACCATCCTTAGCATTTTTCTTTCCTGCTTCATTTTGTAATTTTTTTTTCTTCTGGCACCAAAAATATTCTAAATAACGCCTGCAATGAACATGGTCTGAAGGAAAATTGATTTTTTCGGAACTTTTTGTGCATTAAAATTAAAAAAAAAAAGTTTATTTATTATTTCTGATTACTTAATTCCAAGTATCGATCTTTGTGCTGCAAATTTCGAGGTCCTTCTTTCTTAGATAAATTTTGACTTAACTCAGCTAAGGATACAATAAAGAATGTTTTTAAAAGATGAATAGATAAATGGAGCAAGTGATATAAATACTAGGCTGATAAATAATATTCTTGCATGGGTGTCTTTTGCTGGAAATTATATGGTTCCTCAAAAAATGTGTCTGAAAAGCTTCTACGCTTTCGTGGTTGTGAAAATTTGTGAGTTTTATTCGCAGCAATAATAGTATTTAAAATTTTGTCCTCGTCAAAGTGTATTCAAAATGTCAGAGCTGGATACATCCAAATACGATTGAAATAGAAGAGTGCCGTTTTTTTTTTTTTTTTTTTTCAAGAATTTAGCTGTTTTCGAAGGTAAGTAGTGCAAACACTCCAACTGAAGGGGAAAAAAGTCTACCCACATCTGTCTAAATTTATGAAGAAGCATGCTACTAGTCATTGAAAGGATGCAAGAAAATACAGAAGCAATGAGAAGTTCAAAAAACCAATCGATCCATAAATTATGGTAAACTTTAATCAAACTACCTTCCTATATTTTTTATTTTTTTAGAGAAAACCACGTAGTCAGCAATGACTTTAAAAACCAATTTTCGTGAAAAGGACCGGACTACCTAAACTCTCCGCAATTTTCCTTCGTCTCCTTTCACACCACACTTTTCTTTTTTACACCATCAGCCGTCTGTGGAGCTAGCTATGGTCAGTGGCGGTTTTACCATGGTGTCAACTGTTACAATTGCAAGGGGCTCCTACGAACATAGGGACCCCGAAGAGGATTCAAAAATGCACATAATGAACGTTTTACATATTTCTGTGAGGTATAAAAAAGGGGCCCCAAAAAATGCATTGCGACAGGCCCCGAACCTGTGAATCTACCACTTTCTATGCTCAGCAGTCGACCTTGAATTCTAACTTCAACAAAGGTGGGTAACCAACGCATTTTAAATATTTCAAAAGTTTCTTTTTCGTTTTTTTATTCTCTCATACACAACAGACCTGCCACGAAGTCCTCTAGAAAATCAGCAAACCCCTACACAGCAACTCGATAATAGTTAGACAACGTATCACCACACCATTTGTGCCTACATAATTTTTTCACCAACTGTCAAGGCAAAGATAATTTAAGCAGACTGAAAAAAGAAGCATCACTATTTATTCAAAATCAGACCTTCACTTTGCATATTACTTTACGAATGACAATTGTTATCAGGAAAGTGACAAATGATCTCCTAAATACGCCTAAACTGAGTTATTACCGATGTAATGATGATATGACTGAATTAATTCATAATCTTCACCGAGAAAATGATTTCATTTTTGTTAATGATTACTCCTGCTTAAATGCAGTCAGAGATACGCCATTAGGTATACTACTTGGAGAGTCACTGACCACGCAATGACTCATCTGCTTTGCTTATCTTCCAGATGGATGGAACAGATGAGGACATCTGCTTGAAGCATAATAAGAGATGATTCTTTTGGAGATAATTCCAGTAATTTAGATGTTCTGTTTTGCTTTTTTCCCATGCAACCGGTTATTAACGTGTTTCTGGCAACTTTGTACTAAGCTCTTTGACTCGATGATTGGAGAATTCTTGCTCGGTTAAACGTCTGGTTTAATGAAGAGGAATTTTGTAAAATTGTTGGATTGTGTCGCGTTTTAATCGTTTTTGCTCAGACTGTTGATTAAGCATTCTTCCGTGTCGCTATGAATTATGCTAACATGCCCACGATATCATCATAATTTGTTTAATTTTTAGTGTCAGGTGGTTATACTGCTTGCCTTAGCTTGTGGTGCTCAAATGAAGTGTTCAACACTTTGATAAGCGAAAGGAGGAACTAAGAAACCACTGCATAGCTTTGATGTGACAGGATGGCTGTGATGAAAGAATTAAAAAAAAAGACCGGAAATTTTACCACTTCATAAAATCCTTTTTGTTGCCAAAATGTAGAACAATAGATAGTACAGGAAATTTTTGCGTGCAGACAATGATAAAAAAATGCGTCTTTTTTGTTTATTTATCGCTTCCTAATTTTCTTCATATGATACTTTTCACTTCCTCGAATTGGGTTCATTTATTGACCGGTTCATATAACTTTTGTCTTTATTATCATTTTTTGAAGCGTAATTTTTGTGCAAAAAATACATTATAATGGATAAATAAAACATATGTTTTGAATTATGAGTTAAAAACTAAGTAACACTTCTCTGTGTTGTGCTCCTTTTAAAATTTACTTCTCATACGTTGCTTCCTCTTAATTGAAAAAAAAAAAAAATCTTGTAAACTTTAAACTATCTGGAATTTTATAATACTTTTTCCGTCGGGAGGGGGGGGGGGCACCAGACCTTATATTATGTCTCGAATGGTTACTGATAAAGCTTTTGCTATGATCGTCTGGAAAATTAAATTTTTTATTCTCAAACGAAAGTAAAGCTTTTTGGAAATACGCGTTAAACTTTTTGACAAGCTGTTGAACGGTAAGCATTTGAATTAGTTAACTATGAAATTTCAGCACAAATATTATCTTCCTTTTTAAATATTTTTTGTACAATTGATTGTACTCTTGGAAAAGGCAGCAAAATGCCCCAAAGGAATACATTATATGGAATGCGTTTTCACGCTGAAAAAATCCTCATCAAAATCTTTTCTCAAGCCTATAATGCCCTTACAAAAACCTTGTTTTTTTTTTCGTTTTTTCCCTACATGTTCTTTTTACGCACGCATTTTTTCCTTCGGCTATGATAGAGCCGTATTGAATCTTTTAGGATCTTTTTATGCCCTTTAATTTAAGTGATTTTCCGTGAGGTGTGGGAGGGCTTGGTGACTGGCTGGAGAAGATTAGGACGCTTCTTGGGGATTGCCAGTAAATGACCCTCATGATAGAACCCCGAAGAAATAAGCTATTTCTAAAAGCATTATGTTGGTAGGTTGGGGGATCATTGTCAAACGACACTGCTTGAAAAGTAGAGCAAATAACTTAACTCTATTCTGAATTGAAAAGTTTTCGTATTCTGTTGTAACACGACTTACGTTTCACTAGAATTGACGAATATTTTAATTGTCTGATGTGAGTCTAATAAGGGGCTAACTATGACTTGCAGACCAGTGCTTAGAAATAGAACCAATAGACTTGCTGTGTAGGCCGTTATGAAAAGTATTCAACGTTACTGACATTTTCGTAAACAATGCGAATGTTATCTTCAAATATCACAAGGAAAACTATGACTAGTATGTGTCTTTATAATCATAAGTTTACATTTTTGACTTTTCTCTAATGTCTTTACATCTAACAACCCACATCTTTGGATTTTATCGGATCAGATGCCCTCACATCCATAATCTCACAACTTCGACTTTTGTCGTATGTCTTTACATCTTACAGCTGACATTTTTGGATTTTGTTGGATCGGATGTCCTCACGTCCATGAGCTCACAACTTTGACTTTTCTCAAATGTTTTTACATACCTAGAATCTCGTCTTAGAATTGTGTCGGATAGGATGTCCTCAGCACATTCACAAGCTCATAACTTTTGACTTTTGTCGGATGTCTTTACATCCCTGAGTTCACATGCTTAGATTTTGTCGGATCGGACGTTTTTACATCCATAAACTCATAACCTTGGTTTTCGTCGAATGTCTCTACATCTATAAGTTTACATCTTTGGCTTTTGTTGGATGTTTTACCTCCATATGCTCATATTTTTGTTTCATTGAAGAAGAGATTTCTTGTACCTCAAAATAAGTTTCCGCAATGTTTTTTTTTGGCAAATATTTTCTTTTTAAACGGTGTTGTTTATACCTAGCACAAATGGCACATACTAGTAATAGTTGGCACAAATATTCTGCTTTGTTCTCTAGTCCATTCCATTTTGAAACGACGAGAACGTGTTCAATGACCGATGGCGGAATTTCAATTCCCAGCTATATATTTATCCCGTACCCTCATGAGCGCGTTCCACGTCATTGCTTCACGGTTTATTTTTTTACTCTCACCTTTTCTTAGCACGATTCGACATCACACAGGTTAATGGAATTGAATCCCGCGTTCGCCGAAAAAGTGATTTTTGTGCGAGAACAAATTTCCCCCCGTCTTTTGGAAAACGAGTGAAAGAAGAACGTGGGGGTGGAGGAATAAAAAAGAGAGGGGGGAAACTCATGAAAAGCCAAAATATGTTCCATAGAAAAGATGGAGTTGCACTGAATTATGATCACCCAACGTCTTCCATCGTAAACATCTCTGCCACAAAACAATTTTTTTCTTTGTTCTACCCAAAGATGCTTCTTTCTGGAGAAAATGGCGATAGGCGTGTTTTGCATCCGCATAGCATGTTTTTCTCAAAACCATGTTGTACTTCAATCTGCACTCTGGAAGAAATTTATCTTCCACTGGATTCTCGCATTCTGTTCTTTTTTCAAACTGCAAACAGGAATTATGTTTGTTTCAGAGAATGTCTTAAAATGCCCTTATGCGTTAATTTCTCTTTTATCGGAATCAAGCTTTATGCCGTAATATTTTTTTGTATATGAATTACTAGCAAAAATACCCGGCGTTGCCTGGGCCAGTGAAAATATTGAGAACCAATTTATAATCGCTTTTTTTTTCCTAAACTAAAAGAACTCAAAACGTACCGCTTTGACGATTTAAAATGTCGCTAAATTTGCGGTAATTGTTTTGGGATACCTAGGATACTTTTGCTCCCCTCCCTACTTTATGAAAATATGCTTAAGTATTATTAAGTCAGTAATTTTTGTCAAAGAAAAATTGTCATTTAATGTTGAGAAAATATTGCTGACCATGAAATGACGCTAAAAGTTTTTGTCCTAAGTGATTTCGAAATTTGTAGGGAGCATTTGACAATTATTTGTGCGAAAAACACAAATTATTGGTAATTTTAGTTTTGGGGTTTGATTAATTTCGTATGCGGATTACTTTACGCTTTGACATAAGTTTTAAAAGTTTTTTTAATGACAACGTACGGGATTGGCCAAAAAAAAAAAAAAGCCTGAACTTTTCTTCAACTGTGGTAGTATTATCTCGATGATTAAGATTTTGGCGCAGTCTACAAATATCAGACAACAATCGTTTTATTTTAGTTATATCATGTAAGAAGTAAAGTGTTATTACATAGTCTTTGGCGCCAAAACTGGCGTCAGTTGAAAAAATTACCAATATATAGTTATTATAATATTCTTGCAACAAATTCGGCAAGATACCTGTTCGATTGGATTCTAAGTGACCGATTGTAAGTACCCGCCCAGTCAGCGCAAAATTTTTTTTAAAAATACCGTAAAGTTGTATTTAAAGTGCCATTAAATTGGAAAATAATGAACCCAATCCATTTATTAGTTGCCAATCTCTTCAAGCGATTACATTACCGATACTCTAAAACATATACTGTCGGCCCCGCTCAAACGAATACTGTCGAATCCAAGAAATATTATTTGATTAAGCGGATAATTCGATTAAACGGAATCTTTAGTATTGCGACTATGGCATGGGAAATATCCAGTTCCAGGATATTTTATTCGTTTATTCGTTACCCGATTAAGCAGGACCGATAAATTTACGAAACTTGTGAAAATAATTGATACAGTGAATAATTTACTAATAAAGGAATACAATTTATTCTAAAGAAATAATATTTTCACGCAGCAATGTACATTAAGAAACACATTGCTTAAGGATAAATATTCTACTTATACAACTAAGACTATACAAAACGTTTTAAATACAAATCATGGTAAAAGCCTGGATATTCCCCATGAAGCTGGAAAAAAAACCTTCATGATTTGACTTGAGAAAAGCCTTGAACATTAAATACGGAAAGAAGAAATGATGCCCGCAATTATAGCTTTCGACAGGGAGTTGAGATGATACACTAAATACTGAATTAGTTTGGTCAATGCCTTTTGATTAATGAGAAATAATGTACCTTAAATTGGAATGAAAAAGGCGCTACCGATCGAACTTTTTTGAATATCGTTTTAAATTATAGCCTATGTGTTATTCTGATGTATAAGCTACATTGTGGTAAAAGTTTCATCAAAATCCATTCAGTAGTTTTTGCGTGAAAGAGGAACAAACATGCATCCATCCATACATCCATCCATACATCCATCCATCCATCCATACAAACTTTCGCATATATAATAGTAGTAAGATTATTTACTGTTTTCATAAAGTGTATGTAGCAGAGAAATCTCTTTTATGAATCAGATTTCATTTCTATATTAAAATTTCGAAGCAGATTTTTTTTTGTTTCCGTTAGCACATGTTTCAGTATTTATTTTATTGTTCAAATGATTTCAATTATTCCCTTTGGTTTTTATTAATTACTAGCAAAAATACCCGGCGTTGCCTGGGTCAGTAAAATTGAGAAACAATTTATATACTCACCTTTGTTTTTTTTTTTTTTTGCTTTTTTCCAGGAACTGAAAGAGCTCAAAACACACCGCTTTGACAATTTTTAAAATGTCGCCAAATTTTTGCGTAACTGTTTTGGGATACCTAGGATAATTTTGCTCCCCTCCTTACTTTATGAAAATACATTAAGTATTATTATGTCACTAATTTTTGTCACAGAGAAATGGAAATCAAATGTTGAGATACTATTGCCGACCATAAAATGACGTTAAAAGTTTTTATCCTAAATGATTTCGAAATTAATAGGAAACATTTAGCAATTATTTATGCAAAAATGCAAATTAATGGTAATTTTAGTCTTGTTTAAGGGTTTTATTAATTTAGTATGTGGATTACTTTACTTTTTGACACAATTTTAAAAAGGTTTTCAATGGCTACATATGGAATCGGAAAACAAAAGAAAACTAGCTGTCGTGGCCGTCACGAAACTTTCTTCTATATCTATCTTATGAATTCCAGTTACAAAATAAAATACGTACTCGCCCGAATAATTGGAAACAGCACCAATTTCCCAATTATCGTAATAACCCTGCAAATGCAGAATCAATGAGCGAAATTGGAAATCATTACAAAAGCCTTGTTTAGATTTAATTGCAAACATTTTATTTGTTAGTCAAAAGAAATTGGCAACAGTTAAAAATTTCAAATCATTGAAAGTTTTCAGCTGTTTTGATAATTAAATGGCGTGAAAGCGATTTTTTAATGAATTAATTTTTCGCATTGTTGACTAAGCGCAAAAATCACCCCACCCTCCCCCTGGGGCGATTGGCGCCAAAATTTATTCGATGCTTGTTTCCATATTGGGTTAGTGTTATTCCAAATTTCATTCAAATCGCAGCAATATTTCCCGAGATACAGTAAGTGCAATGACAAAATAAGCACTTTTGATTGCTCCACTCCCCTTTGAGATATTGACACACAAATTGAATCAGCACCTGTACTCAATAGGGTCTACCTATGGACCAATTTTCGTTTGATTCCGCCGGTTACTTCCTTAGATATAGCAGTCACCCCCGCGCAGAACACGTGCGATTGCTCCACCCCCCTTCGAGATATTGACAAACAAATTGAATCAGCACTTGTACTCAGTAGGGTCTACCTATATACTAATTTTCTTTTAATTCCGCCGGTTACTTTCTGAGATATAGCAATCACCCCCGCGCAGATCACGTGCGATTGCTCCTCCCCCCTTGGAAGAATTCGCTAAAAAAAGTCAGGTGCACCAGTTCACATGGTGGTACATATGTGCAAAAATTTTTGTTCGATTTCATGCAGTAGTTTTTGCTCTAGAGCGGCCACAAAAACTGGTCACACACATACAGACTCACACACAGACAGACAGACACACAGACAGACACACAGACAGACATTTTCCAAAAATGGTTGAAATGGACTCAGCGCACCTCAAAACGTGCAAATCCGTCAAAATTCGACATTCGAAAATTTTCACGAAACCAATACTTTCTTCTATATATTAGATATAGAAGAAAGTAAAAATACGTAATAA
This sequence comes from Uloborus plumipes, assembly GCA_038373865.1. Taxonomy (NCBI): domain Eukaryota; kingdom Metazoa; phylum Arthropoda; class Arachnida; order Araneae; family Uloboridae; genus Uloborus; species Uloborus plumipes. The sequence goes on along the minus strand of JAXGGA010002103.1, from coordinate 51,394 downwards.
TACTTTACTTTTTACACGACATAACCAAAATAAAACAATTATTATCTGATATTTATCGACTGCGGCAAAATCTCAATCATCGATATAATACTCCAACTTTTCAAATGTGGGAGTATTATATCGATGATTGAGATTTTGCCGCCAGTCGATAAATATCAGATAATAATTGTTTTATTTTGGTTATGTCGTGTAAAAAGTAAAGTGTTATTACGTAGTCTTTGGCACAAAAACTGGCATCAGTTGAAAAAATCGAGGAGAATCTCAGTTATTGAAATCTTGCAGCAAATTTGGTAAAATTCCAGTTCAATCGGATACTAAGAAACTGCCCTATTGTAAGTACCCAGAGAAAGTGACCAATCAATGCAAAAATATTTAAGAAATACCGTTAAGTTGTATTTAAAGCTCCATCAAATTGGAAAATAATGAACCTAATCCAGTTGCCAATCTCTTCAAGCGATTACGTTATCGATACTCTAAAACACATATTTACAAAACTCGAGAAAATAATTGATGCAGTGAACAATCTACTAATAAAGGAGTACAATTTATTTTACAAAATAATATTTACACGTTTCAAAGCACAATAAAAAACACATTGTCTTAATGATAAATATTCTACTTACATAAGACTACAAAATGTTTTAAAATACAAATCATAGTAAAAGCTCGTTTGCCTGCTGGCGCGCATTCGTTTCCAATGTCTATGTAAAAGCCTTAAAATTAACCATGAAGCTAGAAAAAAAAATTACTTTTTGATTTGACTTGAGAAAAGCCTTGAACATTTAATGCGAAAAGCGGAAATGATGCACGTAATTCTACCTATCGACAGGGAGTTGAGATGATGCACTAAATACTGAATTAGTTTGCTAGAAGCCTTCGCGGATTTATGCGAAAAATGTACCTTAAATTGGAATGAAAAAGCGCTACCAATCAAACTTTTTCGAATATCGTTATAAATTATAGCCTATATGTTATTCTGATGCATAAGCTACATTATGGTAAAAGTTTCATTAAAATCCGTTCAGTAGTTTTTGCATGAAAGAGGAACAAACATCCATCCATCCATCCATCCAAACATCCAAACTTTCGCATTTATAATAGTACTAGCAAAAATACCCGGCGTTGCCTGGGTCAGTAATGATTTTTAGAAACAATTTATACTCACCTTTGGTTTTTTTTCTTGAACTGAAAGAACTCAAAACACACCACTTTGACTATTTTTAAAATGTCACCAAATTTGCGGTAACTGTTTTGGGATACCTAGGATAATTTTGCTCCCCACCCTACTTTATGAAAATACATTAAGTATTATTATGTCAATAAGTATTACTATGTCACTACAGAGAAATAGTCATCAAATGCTGAGATACTATTGCTGACCATAAAATGACTAAAAGTTTTTGTCCTCAATGATTTCGAAATTAATAGGGAGCATTTGACAATTATTTGTGCAAAAACGCAAATTAATGGTAATGTCGTCTTGTTTAAGGGTTTGATTAATTTAGTATTTTAAAAAGGTTTTTATTGGATGCATACGGAATCGGCCAACAAAATAAAAAAACTGAACTTTTCAAATGTGGGAATATTATTTCGATGATTAAGATTTTGCCACAGTCGATAAATATCAGATAATAATCGTTTTATTTTGGTTACGTAGTATAAGAAGTAAAGTATTATTGCGTAGTCTTTGGCACAAAAACTGGCGTCAGTTGAAAAAATCGCAGAGCATCTCAGTTATTAAAATCTTGCAGCAAATTTGGCAAAATTCCTGTTCAATTGGATACTAAGTAACTGCTCAATTGTAAATACCCCCAGAAAGTGCCAAATCAACGAAAACAAATTTAAGAAATGCCGAAAAGTTGTATTTAAAGCTCCATCAAATTGGAAAATAATGAACCTAATTTATTTATTAGTTGCCAATCTCATCTAGCGATTACGTTATCGATACTCTAAAACATACTTACAAAACTCGCGAAAATAATTGATGCAGTGAACAATCTACTGATAAAAGAATACAATTTATACTACAAAATAATATTTGCACGTTTCAAAGCACAATAAAAAACACATTGCTTAAGGATACATATTCTACTTATTTCTAAGACTATAAAAAGTTTTAAAATACAAATCATAGAAAAAGCTCATTAGAGAGATGGCGCGAGAGCGTTTCCAATGTCTATGTAAAAGAGTGGATATTAAAAATGAAGCTGAAAAAAAAAGACTTTTTGATTTGACTTGAGAAAGCCTTGAAAATTTAATGCAAAAAGTGGAAATGATACACGCAATTCTAGCTATCGACAGGGAGTTGAGATGATGCACTAAATACTGAATTAGTTTGTTGGAAGCCTTCGCGGATTTATGCGAAAAATGTGCTTAAATTGGAATGAAAAAAGCGCTACCAATCTAACTTTTTCGAATATCGTTATAAATTATAGCCTATGTGTTATTCTGATGTATAAGCTACATTATGGTGAAAGTTTCATTAAAATCCATTCAGTAGTTTTTGCGTGAAAGAGGAACAAACATCCATACATCCATCCATACATCCATACAAACTTTCGCATATATAATAGTATTAAGATTAAGATTAAGAAAGATTAAGATTATTACTATCTTTATCATTACTATTTTTGTTATTATTATTTACTTTCTAACTTTTAGTGGTAGCAATATTTTTTTTTAATGAGAGTGTTTTACTAATGATTGGAAATTTATTTTTAACATATTCCTTTTCTTGCTGACTTTTAGACTTATATTATTTCTTCTTATTTCTACTCAGAGGGATGGGGGTTATGTTTTTGATTTCTTTTTCTTTTCTGATAGAAATAAAAAATTAAATACCTTTTTCCCGTAAAATTCTTTAAACTAGTGAAGAGAATAATTTTGGTCTCTGATTTGGAAACAAATTCTGTCAATGTTTCCAAACACTTTTTCTTCTTTATTTTTAAGACTTAAGCTATTCAAACTTTTTATAGCAACATAATGTTTTGGAATTATAACTACATGTCTTAAAATGGATAGTAAAAATATCTAAAAATATATTGTTTAGATATTTAAAAAAAACTTTCCCCGACTTCTGAAAATGCTTAAAATAGAAAATACTGAGTGCATTTCCTATTACGACAAAACTAAGTTTTGAAAATATATTACTGTTCTGTTTTAAGTTTGCATTACATAAAAAGACTCCCCAAACTCTTTCCAATAAATTGTTCCCATAATAGTATCTGTAAAAGGCTTAGGGTGCTGTAGATAATAAAGCCTTTGTAGCCATAATACCATCTAAAGTTTACTTTTGACGAAAGAAAAAAAACTTCAAATGTGTCATAGCCTTCCCTATAACAGATAAAGCATTGTTAGTCCCTCCAAAACTTAGAATGAAGAAGAAAAAAAATGAAAATGACAAGCAAGTGGATTCATTAAAAAGCCCTTTCCGAAAAGGAGAAGAAAAAAAGAGCATATTTTGCTGTCCGCGGCAGCCTTCTTTCGGACTAAACGAAGACTTAAAATACCTCTTTTTATTTTAAGGGCTAAGTTTAAAAAAAGATACAATCGGGGACTAAAAGGAGAAGGAAAAAAAAATCCTTCAAAAAATCTCTTTTCATTATTCCTGAGCATTCATTAGAATGCGTCCGAAAATATAAAAATAATTAAACCCAGTACTCGAAGGGACTCGGAAGGAGCTGGGGAAAAAAACTTGGATCAAGTATTTTTTTAAGCCCTAAGACAAGTGATAAAGAGTGGCAGTAAGTTTCTTTGTTCCTGAGATGAAGAGCATAGTCCGAAATATTAAAAAACCTTATCCTATAAGCGGTCTGGTTTTTGTGTGGAAGCAGAGCCAATTAAGCGGTCTTCTATGCTTCGTTTTTCGAACGGACAAATGAAAAAGAACGGAACACGGAACATAAACCACTTTTGGGGTCTTTGAATGAAGTAGCGTTTAGTTTTTGGCAAACAATTAATCATTTATAAAAACAAAGAAGTACATTGTCTTAAAGTTGAATCATATGATATATTGTTGATTAATTATGGATATCATCGTTGAACAATCAACAAACGTGTAGGTTAAAATTGTTTCATGTGTTTTACAAGTTTCTTTTTTAAATACAAGTGCTGATTCTGTATGTATCTTTTCTTTGTATCTTAATCAGATGTACAATGGACCATTGAAACCGTCTTCAAACAAATTTGTCAAATGTGTTACATCAATTAGGAACCTTGTTTTCTGCATATGATTTAATATGTTCCGATGCTCTGGGAATTTGCTTCACATAAAAAAGTAATTTCTCGTAGTTCCGTTTTGGAGTATAACATTGCAAGTGTCATTAAGGAGGGGAAAAAAACGAAAATTGGATACATCTTCTGAAGATGTAGAGCATCTAGTATCTTTAAAGGGAACAAGGATTGTATGAACTGCTTACAAAGGGTGATTATATGTGTGGAATTATAGCTAAAACTATGATCTAAATATTGTTGTAACAGAATTTATGAAACTACTTTGTTATATCCCCGCAAATCGAAAATTTGGCTATTTTTTTTACGCCAAGCAAAAAAAGTTTTTGTTGTTGCCACAAAACTTTAAAAAAAACTCACAAAATGCAAGAAAACACTAAATTTGGCAACAGAAAAAACCTAAAAGCTGGAAAAAACCTAAATTGGCAACACCAAAATAAGATACAGCAAACCTAAAAAGTCCGTTGGGAGTGCCAGATTTGGCACGTGATTTTTGGGGGGTTATATCAAAGTTATACCGAATTAATTTGTAGCTGCTAAAGTTTGATTTTACGATATAAAGAAATTTTACAGGTAGCAGATGAAAAAGGGCGCTTGTAGCTCTTTTCGTCCTCTATGGTTGTTGCTGTTGTCTTGCGCCAGCTGGGCTGACAATTTGGGATGAGCTGCTTCAGTTTTCTAACTGTGCTGTCATTTGATGTGAAGTCCGACTGCCACAGAACACACATGCCATGGGGATCCGTTTTTGGGTAAGCAACCATCGACAGCACAACAGCATATTCACACCTAGACAGTACAAGGACAGGAGGGATAAAGTACATCCATACCTGAGCTGGGATTCAAACCCGGAACCTCCCTGTAATGCAACCAACGGTATCTGTCTCAGCCCCGTAAAAACTGACAGTCTAAGGTTGATAGAGTAACAGACAATTTGACAGATATGAACAGTTACAACGCCTAATAGCCAAACAGGTATGCGTGTACTGTAAAAGTAATTGTTTCTGTGAAAGACCGAAATTGGAGAAAGTTAACAATCACCGGTGATTCACCCGAAATATTACGCTGTTTCGCTGATCTTTGGTGAATGAATGTCGATATTCTCTGCCTATTGGTGTCGTTTCCTAGATTTCAGTCTTTCACCGAAGCAAAAGTATGCACAAATGAACTCTTTTTGGCTGATGTGTTTCGAAAAGATTTTAAATTAAACAAGTAGCCCGAGATCGAACTAAATGTGACTGAAGTTCTCGTTACGTTGACTGCGTATAATTAACCTCTTCAATTTTTTGGACCTTTTTTTTTCTTCAAATACACAATTTGGATCAGAATCCAAACCGTTTGCCAAACTTCTCTTTAATTAAGAGATAATTGATTGTTCCTTCGCGAATCGTAGCTTCCATTCTGATTAAATCCAAATGCCATAAGTTCTTTTCATTGCCCCAACTAATTCCTTTTTCTTCAACAATACCTCCCACTTGAGGAGTAAGCACTTCATTCTCCCTGAATGCTTTCCTTACTCTAAGATAAGGGCCGCTCTTCACTAGACTTTGATTGATTACGCAATCGTGCCACTAGAATCTAGAAATAGAAGGAGTTGGAGCCATTTTTATCTCCTTAGCTTCCTTTGTTCATTAGTTTCGGAATAGGAGCACCAATCAGCTGTTTACGGTGGTTGGTTTTCTAGTTACGATTTTGGATTTATTTCAAAATCACGAAATGCATACCTATAAATGTCATAGATGATTTGATACCGGAATGCCGCACCGGTGCTGCTTTTTTAGAAGATAAATTCCCCTTCCACATAGAGTTGGTTACGACCCAAGATTCAATTGTGTATTATTTGCATCCTGGTACTTAGAAATTTACTAATTCACCTCTGACATATATACATTTGGAAGACCCGAAACTGACTTCATTTTTGCAATAAAAATAATTCTTAATAAGTTTTAACTTATCAATGAAGTGAAAACGATTTTTATTAATTTTCCCCATCAAATTGGCACATTTTCAATGTGGGATCTATGACACCAAAAGTTGTTGGAGCAAAATGTCTAGAGAAAGAATTCCGGGTGTCAGACAGCTTTTTAAGTTTTTTGGCACATAGAGATCTAAATGAAAGGAAATCAGATGGGGCAATGTCAGAGGATAGTGGTAGATGAGGCAACCCACAACAACGTTTTTTTTCTAGAGTTCGTTTAAACTATGTCGTCTTGCATAGTTATGTTGCAGGATCTCGAATTTTCTGTTGATAATCACTGGAGGAAGTTCTCGCTTTTATTGCACGATTTGTTTTCCTTTTATACCGTTCGCTATGTGACGAAAAGTTAGAAAAGTTGGCTCTTGTGGAAAATGATATTTTGATCACTAAAATCACTGGGTTTTTATCTATCTAGCAGTCAAAATTCACTCTTCAAATGAAAAAAAAAAAAATGTTGGTAACGAGGGAAATATTGTTGATTAAAAACCGTGATTACTCAAAAAAAAAAAACAAACTCACCATTTTAAAGTTTAAAGAGACTAAACTTCGTTTATTCTCTTTCTTTCTGCAAGACCAAAATTTTTCGTCATTTCCCCTATGTTGAGAACCATACACGAAAAAGAATTTCCCCACCTACAATTCTTCTCAACATTCTTTTGAAAATCGAAACATTCTGGGATTGCAAATGAGGGTTTTTGCGGGTTTTAATCTATCTCCTGAAAATTGTTGTTGGCTTTTGAATTTTGGCGAACAACACGGATGTGACCTAATTAGGCGCCGAGCTTTTATTTCCCAAAGCTCGGAACAGGGAAATGGCGGTCTCCTAACGCCGTTGGGGCGAACTAAAAGCTTATGAATATTAATAATATCTGCTCGCTAATTAATACAGAGCTAATTAATTTCCTTAATGGAGGATTGTGAGAGTTCCCCCAGGAGTATTTTATCACGACCCTAATGTCTGTTGTATCGAATTACATGCCGGCTAGAAAGGGGCTTCTTTGAAGAATGGAAGGCGAATTTATTTCTCTCTTTTTCTCTGAAAGTTACTTTTACTCAAGAATGAAGTTTTCGATTAGAAAGTTCTAAACGCAAAAATTAGATCCCCCGAAGTACTGTGACCATGTTCCGGAATTGGAAAAATTTTACTTTGCTTAAGAAAGTGACAAAAATAAGAGAATGTGATTGAAATGAAGAATTATTTTCAAATATTATTAAAAGTCTTTGGAATAAAAATATTTTTACAGCTTCGACTATCGCGCAAAATAAATAAGGCAACTTTTCGAAGACAAAATTAATATTTTATTGTATTTATGTTCTTAAAGATAGAAACTGTCAAATAATTTCACATATACTTTCAGAAACTTAATTTTAAAAAATAATACGTAAAAGAATACTTCTGTCCTTTGTTAGGGGTTTTTTTTCTTACAAAATTACATTCAGCTACTGCAGAATATTTTAACCTTCGTCATTTTATTCGCTTTGGATGTCAGTTTGATTATTTTCATGTGTTTCATAACTTGTTTATATGGTATATTTATCAAACGTTTTTGATATTTATTAGTGAGTGAATGATGCAGTCCTTATTTCTTAATAAAAACGTACTGTGCATTTTTAATAATATCTTCTAATTACCTATTTTAGCGAAAAGTATTTTAAGTTTTTCTTTTATAGTTGGGGCATATTTTCTCTCTTTTTTGCATCAGGAAAGTCGAGATTTTAAATGTACGAACCCAGCTGTGATAGATTTTCCGTGCAATATCTGAACAAATAATTTTTGAGTGTACCATAAGTAGTTTGGTAGCTCGGATTCTATATCATACCGTCCCAGGTTCGCAGTCCGTTGCCTCAAAATTCCCATCTAGAGCTTGCGCAATACGAGTGTCCGAACGTCCTGTGGTTGGTCAACAACTGTTACCATTGGTGCACGTCAGCTGGAGACTTCTTCTTCCCCTCAGAACGATGCTTAAACTGTGAACGTAGAGGCAGATAAAATTCGGATTAGTGTCTTTATAAGGGTCATTTTCTAAAGAGCTTCTTCTTTCTGCCGTAATTACTACTTGCTACATGTAAGTGCTTGGAACTCGTAAAAAGCATTAGTAACAAGAAAAAACCTGATAAAATCATGGATAATTTAATGATTCCAGCACAGGCTAAGGCTTCTATGATTCTATCCTGCTCAAATGTATTTTGTATCTCTCATAGCTTTCGGCGCCATTGGTATATTTTGTGAAGCAACGTTTTGACAACTAACTGACTCAACATGAATAAATAAAAAAATAGCAAACATGTTTGGTTATTCCATTCCGATTAATTTTTCGTATCACTGATGACTGCTTAGTATTTTAAGAAAACACAACATTTTTATTTCAACCGAGTTATTTTGCTCGAGATTTGCAGATTATCGCAATAAAAAGTAGATAACTTTTTAGTGATTTTAATTTATTTAATACACCAAATTTTGGATAGTAATATTCAAAGTCTCCAGTCTTAATTCTACAAATAACTATCCAAGCTCCAAAGTAGTTGCTGTTGTACTACTTAATTATTACTACAAGTAACTTCTCTAACGCTTCAAATCAGTTGCTGTTGTCCTACTTATCACTACAAATAACTTCTCTACGCTTCAAATCAGTTGCTGCCGTTTTCCTTAATTATTACTACAAGTAACTATTCCACGCTTCAAAATCCCTCTTGTGGACTAACCTTGCTAATAATGTATGTCATAATGAAGATGACTTCCTCCTTGTACACGAAATCACTGCATTAGAATCTCATTAAACCCAGAAAGCCGAAACGAAGTGCAAATATTCGATTTCGACTCATATAACTAATATATCCCGCCACCAAATGAAAATACTTATTCGCAATTAGATCCTATGCGAATCCGCTACAAGGCAGTGGAAACATATTTCCCATATCGGATATGCGTAAGGGGCCAGTCCTTATTAAGGAGAATTTATTTCGGCATGTGCAGCAGACGCAAGCAAGTCGACAGTCATTACAATTTCCACAAAGCATTAAACAATGCTCGCTTCCCTATCACTGTGATTTATACCACACCATCTTTCATTGAAATGTTTGGATAGAAGCGGGCCGCATTTAAGCATACCGTACTCGATTTTGGACATGCGAAAAAATGCGCGCTATCATTGGTCGAATCGACTTGTCGATAGATCTCCTTTCGCCGCCAAAACAAAGGCAACGCTATTCTGAGATACACCCTATATGAATTCGCCCAGCTCTTCATAAAAATAAAAGAGAAAGATTTACCTAAATAATTTCGTGGTGGAAAATGGTAAAAGCATTTTTATAACAGAAAGGAAAACAAATACCAATGGAGCATGAAAAATTCGTGCCCACAAGTCAAAAAATTGTTCGCTGGTAATTTTTGTTTTTTTAATGCCTTATTTTAATTATATAGTTTAAATAAGGCATTATTAAAAATATTTATGGCACTTTTTAAAATATTTTTTAACGTGCTATTTATTAGCTTATAAATCAAATTGTGCTGCTGTTATGTTTTCTATAGAAATGTGATTTCCAAAAATGATTAACAGGTAATAATTTTTAGGATAACTTCTAAGGGCTTTTTTTTTTTTTTTTTTTTGTTGTATTTTAAAATAAACTTTTTTAGGTTATTAAAACTGTTGAATATATAGGCAACTTTAATGTGCATTAAATCTTTTTATGTATACGTTATACTTTTTATTTGTTATTGGAGCTAAAATATTGTAAAATATAATTGAATCAATTGTAAAATATATTATTTTGCAAAGGGAGGGCTGTTATACATCAGTAAAGCTTTTAACAAAGTTATAAAATTTTGGAAATTGTAGCTGTCGATTTCTGCAAGTCCGCTGAATTTAATGTTACTTTTAAGCGTGTGAATTTAATAGATATAAATATTTCATTTCGTTTCCTATTCCGATAATTAATTAGTGTTATCTGTGAGTAACTTTGGGGCCCATAAATACATAAATTGTTCCTCTGCTTGTCTTGCATTCTTTTAACTCCATGAATGTTTGATGTAACTGAAAATTGAGAGAGTTAAAAAACTAAGTACTCTCCACTCTAACAGCTAAACTTTTTTTTTTATTTTTTCAATTAGACGAGATGTTAAACGACACCCAATAAATATGGTTAAGGGGATTGTAAATAATTTAATTTCTTTATTTAAAATTTATGTACCTTATTTGCAAGAGATATTTCATCAATGCAAGTCTTCACGAAATTTTCTCCATTAATAATTAGTCGGATAATCACTAAAAACGTTTTATAGAAATTCCTGTTTGATGGAAATGTATATGAATATTCTGAACTGTCTAATGATTAATAATTCTTGAACTGATAAAACAGATGCTAATACATGTACACATATCGCATTAAGAGTAATAAAAGAATATCTATACCTTAAACCTCAAAAACTTTAGTAAAAATTTAATATTTTCCCCCTTTTACTTAAAAATAAATTTCTAAGATACTATCTTGTTTGTGAAAAAAAAAAATCAAAAAATGTAAAAATATAAAATATAGCATTTTTACAGCACTTTCAGAACTGTTTTAGAAGGGCGCGAACATTCATTTTTCCTATTAATCAAGAACAGTAATCCAATTCATTTGGAGCACTGGTTTTAAGTTTTAAAAGAAAATTGCATTTCCGTAAATTGCTTTCCTTGTTTACACATAGATGGCACTACTACGTGTTTGGTATGAATTTGCATAAAAGTTTTCCAAGTTTATTTTTGAAATAAAACACCTTTTAGGTTGATTCTAACTATTTTAAATGTTTATTTATTTTACGATGGCAAGGCAGTTAATACCTATTACCCCCCCCCCCCTCTCCTAGAGCGACGTTTACACTTTGTTCTGGCATTTTTCTTTCACTTCCCGTACTTTCCGAACCTATGGGCGGCGTTAGGCGATTGATTGACACGCATTCGACCAATGATAGCGCGCATCTTTTCGCATGTCCAAAATCGAGTACGGTATGCTTAAATGCAAGCGGGCCATTGCCAAGTTTAATTTTCGAGGATGATTAATGGTTCTTGGTTATGATAAATTGCACATCGCTTGCTGTTGTCGTTTGCTATCGAACGTTTCGTACTGCAGACGGGGGACCCCGTAATTACTGGATACTTTTCCGGTATTTTAGTGTCTTGTCCCCAGGCGAGTTTTCCATTTCTTTGGCATTTGTTTTGCGACAATTTCTTCTTCGGTAGATTACGTAATAAATAGCTTTGTCCTCAAATGAGGGGTTTTAGTCGTTTAAAAATTGTTCGAGGTATGTATATTTATGAGGGGGTGTTTGGTGGAAGTGGGACGTGTGGTAACGATTTTCGATGATTTACATTCATCACTGGGAATCGTAGGTGTCGTTTGTCATGATAAACTTTTTCGGAGCGTTTGATGTTATGGAAATTGATGGAGTTTGAAATAATTGTATAACAGCTATTTTCTGGAACTGTTTGAAATGAGAATATTTTTTTAAGTGATACAGTGATGTTATTGATTGTCAAAAAAAGTGGTTTGAATTAAACATGTGGTGTGAAAATCAATAAATTACAATCGAAATCTTGTTTCGAAATTGTATTTCTGGGGCAGCATTTGCCGATATTTTTTCCTGTAGGAATTTCAAGTGATGACTCAAGCGTTTTCTAGCAGGGGGCAGCGCCCTGCTGCCCTTTCAGTGCGCAATTTCGCATTGTTACTTTGTATTACTCCCCGTCTTTGTTTTTTTCCCCTCATGTAATTTAGATCGCTAGAAAAGCTGTGAAATTGCAATCAAATTGTATTTTTTGTAGATAATATTAGCATTGTAATCATTCACTGTATGTAATCCTAGTACTTGCTATGTTTTTTCATGTTCTAGAATATACTACAAATCACTGGTATGAGTATTTTCAATTTTCAAATGAATATTTGAATAAAATTTCAGATTTTTTGTACGTATCTGAAACATATATTTACAGCTAATATTTTGTTAGCTGTGTACATTTCTTGTTTTTCTTTGTATTCTTTGATTTTATTCACAAATCACAAAATTATTCATTCTGCAATTTTATTCACGTTATTAAAAAAAAAAAAATCTGCGAAACTCACCTTCTCTTGGGTTTGTGTGATTGAAATGAGCACTTGTTATGAAATATGTTTCCACTTTTTATTTTTGTAATTTTATCGATTGTGCCCAGTTTTCGTAATTTGTATTTTGGAAGATTGTTTGAACTACATTTGATTTTTCTTTTTTTTTGAAACTTTTAAGTTTACAAAATTAATTTATGTTGCCGTTAATCTTTAAATAGCGTGATAAATATGTTCAAAATATGAAACTGACTTTTACTCTGAAAGAAAATTTTTCCAGTCAACACTGACTTTTATTAATTAAAATCCGTCAAACGCCGCGATGGAAGCTATTTATAGCTTATAGGGAACGAAATAAAGAACTTGAATTTCCTTGTTGCCATTATCCAGGGTAGAAAAGTAAAAGCTTGCCAACAAAAGGCGTTAATTAAATAAAGATTCCCGCTCTGTCTGCCCTCTTTGGGCCATCATTCATTCATCAGACGTCAATCATGCTTTGTGGCCACGCCTACATCATTCAATCAAAGAGTCCGACTGCTGGGACTCATTAGTTTTTTTTTTTATTGGTGATTACACCTGGCTGTAGTATTACATGTCCAGTTGAAGCTTTTCGGAAACAACAAGCTGCTGAAGATATAATTTTGTGGTCAGAAATTGTTGCTAGAATGATTAATGTGAATTCATTAGAGTTTGTGGTAGTCAAACACTGTTGCTAGAATGGTTTAGCTTAGGTTGAGTTAGAATTTTGCAGTTAGGCATTGTATTAGAATCGTTAGTTTATTTTCATTAAAGTTTTTTTCTGGTGAATACATCCTGTGGTAATGATGTTACACATCCAGTTGAAGCTTTGTGTAAAAATAAGCTGAAGATAGAACTTTGTAGTCAGACAGTGTTGTTTAAATGGTTTTGCAATCAATCTTTCATAGTCTAAACATCGAACAAGCTTTTTTTGGAGTTGATCTAGTTTGTTAAATTACGAATTTAAATCGTTTTTCAAGCTTTGTTCTTTTCTATTTGATGTTGATTGACTCAATTACTATCGTGTGATTTAATGAGTTGGTGAAAAGACCAAGCAGTTGACGATGTGTTGATAAAATTTGTCTCCTCCAAACGAAAAACTTCGATTTTTTTTTTTTTTTTTTGTGTATGTCTTAATTAAGTTCTCCTGAAGGCTCGATTGGTTCAATTTCTTGCAACAAGAAACTCTCGGTATACAGAAATATCTACCTAAAACAGCTATAAAATTTTAGTTTTTTCTCTCGAAATTTTTCTTTCATTCACTAACAGTAAAACTGAAGTTTATATCTGAGATTAATTTGAATCCGATATATAACATATTCAACTTTTTTTAGTGCTTTTAATTCCTTACTTTATTAATAGCTACACCACTAATCTTGTAACACTAGGCTTAACTAATAATGCATATTGTTTCTCAGTCAAGATTCGATCCAAAACAATGTGATATTTTTTTTAAGTTTAAATTAAGCGACAAAATGTTTTTCTTCCCTCTGACGATATAATACTTGAGGTTCGACACAAGTGTAGTACTATTTCGATGCCCTCAAAAAATTCAGCTTAAAAAATATCTTGGTTATTCACCAAGAACCTGTTATTCATCCTCACTTAACTTAATAACTAAAGAAATAAATGTGCAAATGAATGTCACAATTTTGGAAAGATTAATACAGTCGACGCTCGATATAACGACCGTCTCCGTCCTACAGAAAACGGTCTTTATAACGAATGGTCGCTATAAGAGGTGGAACATAGAGTATATTGGGATACAGTTGGGGATTTTCTCACCGGTCGTTATATTAGGATGGTCTTTATAACGTGTGGTCGTTATAACAAGCGTCGACTGTAGTAACCAAGCTTTGGCACTGAACCAAGAGGAAAACTAAATAAGTATTTAGTCAGCGCTGATTATAGAAGAAATTAAGTCAGTATGATCGAAAGTTTTTCTTTCGATATATTGTTTCTTAATAAATTGCGAATGTCACAAATAAAACATTATTAATCTGAGAGACAGTAATAATCCTATGTTTTTTTGGGGGGGAGGAGGGGCGGGGGATTATATGTCAAAAGGAAATATGAACGCCTATTGCATAGCAACCAAGATTTCCCCAGTCACTCGTAGCGATAAGATGGGCTTGTTAGCATTGAGATAAGATTTATTTTTTGCAACATACTTCTCAAAATTAATTGTGAATCTGTTTTTAATTTTCTTTCCGTTTCTACGGATTATGGATTCGAATATTTTAATAGCGTATGCATACAAAATAGAGTATTTTTTGCAATCAAGCTACCTCGCAATATTTATATGTTTAAGTGCTGAACGAAAGAAAAAATAACGCTTGTTATCACCGAGATAGAAAAATGCATTCATTCAGAAATAAGTCTTTCCGTTCATCTCTCTTTTCTTTTCTTCACTTCAAATCAATAAAGGTTTGAATTCATTTTGTAAAAGTTTTTCTTAATTACATTTCGACCACAGCCTTACTCTAAAACCTAATTCATAAACAAAACATTATCAAAATATTTTTCAGCTGCTCCTTTTTTGTTTGTTAGAGAATCTTAATTTGTCATTTCCCGAAGAAAAACCTCTTTATTCATTGAATTCGCTTGGAATTTAATTGGGATAAAAATATTAAATTTTGCTCAAGTTTTTGTTGCTTTCTATGTTTCAATGTTTTTTTAAATCTTCAGATAATTAAAAAGATTCATCGTTACAAGTAGGTATTAATACGAAGATATTTTTCTAAATATTTCCAACGGTCACACTTCATATCATTGAGAAAAATACAAGAGAAATATTCCTTAGCAAGGGGTAAAATTTATTGTCAGAAAAAAACCTTCGGTACTGTTTTATACGATTGGGATTACATTTTGCTATTTAAGTATGTATCTTAATAAAACTCGCATTACATTTTTATTATTCAAATCTTGATTCCTTCCTTGACTTTTTGTAGCTATTAAATAAAAAAAATGACGTAATTGAGTCATTCCATGTCAAGTGGACTAGTGGTCCCCACCCGACCATCTCCGATTTGGATCAAATTTTACAGAGGTATAGACATGCCTATGAAACTAACCTGTGCAAATTTTTAGCTTCCAAGATCCAAATCTGGAGGAGCTAGGATCCCGCAAAAAATGTGGCCCAAAATGGCGGATGAACTTCATGAAACAAGTTGCAATGTTTAGGTCAAGGTTGCAGAAAATTTTATCACAGTGGAAGCCTAATTTTTTTTGGAGCTTAAAGTACTTTTGGTTGTCAACACTCGCCAGTATATTCTTTGAGATTGCGCTTATTAGATTTTGTGTAGCACGTGCCTAAACTTGCGAAAAAACGCGGTGGGCAATTTTTTTCCTGGATTTCAGGTGGTCATAAATTTTTAACCAAAAAACTTCAAAGGTTTATACTTCGTAGTTTTATTGTCCAAATACTTGTTTTTAATGTTTTACAGCTACAGAGCTTAAATATTGTATTTGTAAAAGATATTGGCACCCTAAGTATCGATGAAAACGCTTCTTTTGAAAAATCGCCTGTTTTCAACTCACTATATCTCAGGTTTGTCACCTAAGACCATTTTTTCTTTGGCACCATTAGAAAGAACAGATTTTTTCCTATCGAAATGAGTTTTTTTTTCGATGGTGTTCTTTCGAATAAGGAAGAAAAAATTAGCTTGAAATACTGTCTGTTATGAAGAATTGGCATAATTAGGTTAAGACTGCAGAAAATTTTATCACACTGGGGGCCTAATATTTTTGGAGTTTAAAGTACTTTTAGTGGTCAATACTCTCCAGTATTTTTTGTGAGATTGAGCTAATTAAATTTTGTGTACCACGCATGTTAACTTGCAAAAAAACGCGTTAGGCAATTTTTTTCCTGGATTCATAAATTTTTAACCAAACAAATTCAAAGGTTCATGTTTCGTAGTTCTATTGTCCAAATACTTGGTTTTAATATTTTACAGCTGCAGAGCTTAAATATTGATTTTGTAAGAGATATTGTTGTCAAAAGTGTCTATCAAAATCATTTTAATGAAAAATCGCCTGTTTTCAACTCACTGTATCTCAAGTTTGTCACCTTCCACTGTTTTTTTGTTGGCACCATTAGAAAGAACAGATTTTTTCCTATTGAAATGAGTTTTTTTTTCGATGGTGTTCTTTCGAATAAGGAAGAAAAAAAATAGCTCGAAGTATTGTCAGTTATGAAGAATTGGCATAATTAGGCTAAGACTGCAGAAAATTTTATTATACCAAAAGTTCGAACTTTTAACAACTTAAAGTACATTTAGTTGTTTATATAAATACTCTGATAAGAAAAAATCTGTTATTTATAGTAGTACTAACGAAAAGATGATGGAAGGTGACAAACCTGAGTTACAGTTCATTGAAATCAAGCTATTTTTCAAACAGGAATTGCCAATAATTTTCATGTATGCTAGACAAAAGCTAATGAGCTGGAAACCACATAATTATTAGAATCTATTAACAACTAAATGTACTTTAAGTTGTTAAAAATTCGAACTTCTATTATAATAAAATATTCTGCAGTCTTAGCCTAATTATGCCAATTCTTCACAACCGACAAAACTTCCAGCTTTTTTTTTCCTCCTTATTCGAAAGAACACCATCGAAAAAAAAACTCATTTCGATAGGTAAAAATCTGTTCTTTCTAATGGTGCCAACGAAAAAACGGTTGAAGGTGACAAACTTGAGATACAGTGAGTTGAAAACAGCCGATTTTCCATTAAAATGATTTTGATAGACACTTAGGGTGCCAATATCTTTTACAAATACAATATTTAAGCTCTGCAGCTGTAAAATATTAAAAACAAGTATTTGGACAATAGAACTACGAAATATGAACCTTTGAATTTGTTTGGTTAAAAATTTATGAATCCAGGAAAAAGATTGCCCACCGCGTTTTTTCGTAAGTTGACATGCGTGCTACACAAAGTTTAATAAGCTCAATCTCACAAAAAATACTGGAGAGTATTGGCAACTAAAAGTACTTTAAATACCAAAAATATTAGTCCCCCAGTGTGATAAAATTTTCTGCAGTCTTAACCTAATTATGCCAATTCTTCATAACAGATAGTATTTCAAGCTAATTTTTTCATCCTTATTCGAAAGAACACCATCGAAAAAAAAACTCATTTCGATAGGAAAAAATCTATTCTTTCTAGTGGTGCCAAAGAAAAAATGGTCTTAGGTGACAAACCTGAGATATAGGGAGTTAAAAACAGGCGATTTTTCAAAAGAAGCGTTTTCATCGACACTTAGGGTGCCAATATCTTTTACAAATACAATATTTAAGCTCTGTAGCTGTAAAACATTAAAAACAAGTATTTGGACAATAAAACTACGAAGTATAAACCTTTGAAGTTTTTTGGTTAAAAATTTATGACACCGTGAAATCCAGGAAAAAAATTGCCCACCGCGTTTTTTCGCAAGTTTAGGCACATGCTACACAAAATCTAATAAGCGCAATCTCAAAGAATATACTGGAGAGTGTTGACAACCAAAAGTACTTTAAGCTCCAAAAAAAATTAGGCTTCCACTGTGATAAAATTTTCTGCAACCTTGACCTAAACATTGCAACTTGTTTCACGAAGTTCATCCGCCATTTTGGGCCACATTTTTTGCGGGATCCTAGCTCCTCCAGATTTGGATCTTGAAAGCTAAAAATTTGCACAGGTTAGTTTCATAGGCATGTCTACACCTCCGTAAAATTAAATCCAAATCGGAGATGGTCGAGTGGGGACGATTTGAAAAATTGGTCCAGTTGACGTGGAATGACTCAATTAGCTATATAAAAGCCTTGTTTCTTGACATTCATATTTAACGTTCGTTAATTTTCTAAGTAGTAGTCTAAAAAGGCATTCTTTTAGAATATAAAATATACAATCGTTAAGTTGATAAGATTAAGACGTGCCTTTTTTTATTTTGTTTAAATGTTTCCACATTTTATATATTTGTTTCCCTCTTTTGTTCTTAATTTATTTTTGTGTTAACATCTTATTTTGACTTTGTAAAGCAAGGAATCATGTTTCATTTCCCTATGAAGTTAAAGATTAATTCATGAGAATTGGCTCAGCATTTTTATAAGCTGTGAATAAAACAAAATTCGAGGGTACTTAATTTCTTGAGATATACCTAGCAATTTTTTATGAAACGAACTTTCGTTCTTTTAAATAATTTTTGTAAAATCTGATTCAAGGAATGTATATTATTAATTTAAAAGAAAAGATTGTAGCTTTTTTTTTTTTTTTACATATACAAAAAAATTATTTAGGGAAGAGAAACCAAAGCAGAATTTATAAAGCAAATCTTTGAGATTTTTATTGATGTAACTGAATTTCTCTGACTTGTAACTTTGAATTAGAACGAGGATTTTCGTTCGAAACTTAGAAATAATTTTTGTTTCAAAGGTTCAATCAAGATTTTTAAGCTCAATTCTTTTGTCAGACATGTTGCTGTGTGAAATTAGGCACATTAGCTTCCAATTATTTTCCATTAACGTTTCTGAATCCTTTTTAAAATGTAATGCATGAATGTACATTTTTCTTTCTATTTCGCGCACACTCACTCTCTCTCTTCCCCTCTCTTTGTCGGCAAAATATTTTTATTAAATAGATTTGAGTGCTGATGATAGGTGCTCTACTTAAAATGCATGGATAATCAAAACTTCAATCAAGTTCAATTATCAAGTAAATTGATCACAGGTTATAATAGAATTATCCTGATAAATTATTGGATGCCTTTCAGTCAAGTTGATTGCCACTATTTCGGCACCTATGTATTTATTTAAAACATTCCTTTGATAGGTTGCCATCTTTGTCCCTTTGTTACCATATGCTTTTCAAAAACGACGATAATAAAATTTATATCATTATGAATTACTGGATTTCTTTTAACGTGTATTCATTCTACTTCAAACGTCAATGTACTTGTTTAAAGTTTCGTTTTTATTAGTTATCTTTTCTACATCCATCTAAATTATCACGTTAAGAATGAAAACGATTTCAGTGACTTACCTTATTTGAATCGGATGCGTGCAGCATGAAGTGAATTTGTCCATTTAGTGTAAACCCAATTTGAGTTTAAATGGGAAGAAAATTTAATTAAATACATAATTTAAAACAGGAAACAATTTATAATTTTATGAAAGATATTTTAAGTACATTTTCTAGTGCATAATCTTTTCATCTTAGCATACTTAACTTATATCTATACCTATACTTTAGTAAGTTTCATTAAAAATGGTCATAAGGGTTCGAAATAATGAGTGTAATATATTCTCATTTTATGTGATACGTGTTTTGGCATTTGTAAAATTGGAAAATTTTATCATATCGACTACAAATAAACATTGTAAGTAATGTTTTTTTTTTTTTTTTTTTTCAATTTGCCTTATTGCTTACTATTTCTGTTTGACTGAGCCAGTACAAAGAAGATTTCATACGCTGTTTGAAAAAAATGCGTAAAATATTTGTTCGATGGTATAGAATCAATAAATCATTCTAGAATTATGTCCACTAAATTGTGTATTTGTAGTTAAAAGATAAAAACGCTTATTATTTCAAGTTGAATTTATTTAAAATTTGTTCACATTTGGAAAGAGTTTAGGAAGCGTACAAGTGATTTTTTTTAATATTCCTGATCTGCAAATTAAACTGGCGATGCTTACGATGTTTCCTTTCGACACATATTTTTGGCAAATTAACTCGTTTAATTTCGGGTGACATTCATTATGGGATTTTCCTCGGGAATCAGCAAAACTTTGGCAATCAGCTTCAAATCTGGTATTCACCCGAACTATTTTCTAACGATTCCGATTATTGTTGACCGAGTTTTTGGTGCCTTTTAAAATCGTAGCATTCATTTTTATATATAAAAAAAATTCTGCTAATAACTAATTTGTCAGCGGCAAATGACACACTTGACAATCCCGTTTCCAAAAGAAAGACTCAAAAGATTAGAATACCACTGCTAACCTAGTTTTTAAAAAATTACTCTCTTTTTGCTAAGACACAGAAATTATGCCTCAATGAATTTGAAGTATCTCAGCACATCATACTTTGTGAATAGGCTCATCAAAATATAATTGATCAAAAATAGATTCTTAATTATTCAAAGCCAATCTTTTCAATCTGTCTCCAGCTCTCATCCAGCATTTTGTTCAAATTTCCCCGTCAGGCAGTCAAGAACTGCGGCATTTTTTCATAGCATCCTCTATAATGCCTATTTATTTCACCTCAACACTTCGCCAACAAACTTTTCTCCTCCAAGAAAACAGCAATAAATGCCCGTTTGAAGACTTAATTGGGTTCTCCAGAAAACGCGCCAGAAAACTTCCCAAAACCCATCTCCAGCCAAGCAAGGGTTAATTTCGGCAAATTATTCAGCAAAGACTTTTAACTGGGGTGCAACGAAAGTCCTGATCACTTAACCGAGCACAGGGCGTAATAAATCATCGGTGAAAATTACGTCAGGACGAATGGACATTCTTCGGCGTGATAGTGATGGATGATTAGAACAGGGTGGGAGCGGGCTGTCAGAGGGTTGTCCATGCCAGCATCTATATTCCAAGGTGGGCGAAAAGATGAGTATAATGTGATTACTATTATCGAGGAAGAACGCTGGGTGCTCTCCTCATTCTGCTATCGACTACTGTTAATGTTGTCTATTTTTATCAGGAAATGTATCATGGTGTCTGGGAGAAGTTTCCTTTTTGACGGGTTCCCTTGAAAGGTTTCTTGCGCTCTTGTGGGCGGTGCTCCGTTATCTGATATAGTTGTTAAATGAAAATCTTTTGTGTTTCTGCGCATGGGCGGATTTTCATCTTTACTAAGTTGGATCAATTAACCTTTTGGATGGTTGAAGTTATTGACCGCGAACTACTTTGTCCTTCCTTTGTATCTTGGGTCTGCTTTCTAAATAAAATTGTAAGATTTCTTAAGTTTCTTTTTAATCCAGGCTTAATTAACGAAATTCTTTTATCACTGAGGAGTTATTTTTAAAAGGTATAGTGGTACCTGATCGAAACCTGTTACGTAGGTTTCACTCCCTTGGTAGTCTGCTTCTGACAAAGCCATCATAACTGCATTTAAATAGTGTTTATTTTCCACAATATATTACAAAAGTAGTATCACAAATCTTTTCAGCACTTTAATATTGGTTGCCTTTATTTTTTTCTCTTAGAAATGTAGGAGAAAAGCTGCTTAGTAAGTTGAATTCAATTGTATTTTAATAATTAATTTCTGAAAAATTGATTAATGAAATGCGTACCTGTATCTGCAAGATTTTCTAAAAGTAATTCAATCTCCAAACCCTTAAGTATACTGCTAAACTCTTGTGATCTGCACTTTTCCACTAAATTTTTTTCATCTATTAAAGATCCAAAATGTTGTCAGCAATTAAAGCATTGAATGTTAAACATGCAGTTAAACTCAAACATATAGTGCTGATGCTTTGAAAAGCTGTTAATTTTTCTAATTCAAGCTTTAAATATATTTTTAAGTTTGGTCGAAACTTCGCAAATGGAAGCACTCGGATAAATTGAGTTGACGCTTTTGAAGTTTTAGAAATGCTGCTGAATTAGTTTAAGGGTTGAAATTTTAAACATAATGTTGCTTAAATTTAACTGGAGGATTACATTGAAGTTTTAAATTCTCAGCAAATGACTAATGAAAAATATTGATGGCTGATATACATATTTATAAACTTGTTGATGCATTTCAGTTCTAAATATCTTTCTACGCTTGACTAAAATACCAAAGTTTCAAACATGTGTAGTTAACTTAGTTCAATCATTGAATCTTTCAACAGATAGTGAAACTTTTAGTTTAAGAATAGCTGCATTTTCAATCACTTTGTTAAGATTATTCGTGTTCTCAATCACCAAATATGTGATTAATTTTTAAGGACATCCATAGCTGGAAAATTTGCTAATTTGCTTAAATTAGGCATTCCTTTATGTAGTACAATAAACTTCCAACTATACGCGGATATTTTACACTTTTTTATTCTTTTTTACGGTGATATTTACTAATTGCAGAAAATGTGAATGCATTATTGGTTGTTTTAAGCTTTTAAAGATTTTTTTTTTTTTTTTTGCATTTAATATTATCGTTTAATATACATGTTATCATTTAATGCATTTAAGTAATAGATAGCTGTTACTTAAATGTATGTCTTGTGTTATTTTTTAGCTATTGTGTACCCTAGTATCATTTTTACCTAATTTTCGGATTATCCACGGTTACCGTGCCACCCTATTCCGCGGCTAATCGGAAGTTTACTGTAATTTGTAACATAAAAGAAATAGACAAAAGATCTAAAGTGCTTTAAAACAAGCAGTTCTATTTAGAGACTCCTGTGAAGTGAATGCCTTGTTGTTAGTCATCCGTCGAAAATGCGAAAATTCTTTAACTCTATGTTTGAACATCTGTCTTTAATGCTTTTGTGTTAACGTGTTTGTTTTGTCCGTGTGTCGGCCTCTTATTTGCGCAATAGTCATTGTGGAATGGGATCACTTAACAAGAGTTTGTCCGTTTCTCATTAAATTAAATAATGTTTACTTTCGTGTAATGAAACCAATTTTCCTTTCCAATTAATTGAAAAATTGTGTTTAAGTTTCAAGTACAAAAATGCGAAAAATATATTTTCGCAACAGCCCATGTTTTAACACAATGAGTTGCAAATGAATGTAAATCTTAGCACAATTGTATTAAATGCAGGAACCAATTAATCCATTAATCTGCATTCTAAAATTCCATTAAAATGCGAAGCGCGCATAATTAATGTAGCCATAATTGCTTTTTCAATACTTCTTTTTTCAGGTTTTAAATGCTATTTCACAAAAAGGTTAAACGCCACTCTTTTTACAAACATTTTGCATTTGCAGCAAGTTGAGTACTTTTATTTGCAAAGTAATTAAACGAGTTGTTTTTTGTAATTTTTCTCTAAATTGCTCACTTCATTGTTTCACTGTTTTTATCCCCCCCCCCCCTCTCCTTTTTCATTCCTTTAACAATACTTTAAACTTATATTTCCCAGTTGTGCATTCATTTTTTATGTCTGAAAAGATTGTATTTATACTTTTATCTATAGAGTTGAGTTGTTTCTCATTTTTCAAAAATATTTCTTACTGAAAGAGCACGGTCGAAAACATGGTGTGACTTACTTTTTTTCCTTAATTTTGACTCATTCTCTTTCTTAACAAATAGTCTTAAGAGATGCTCAGTCGCTGTTTCATTTTCGCTGTTGACGACACAAGTGAACAAGTGGATCTTTGCAGAGCCACTATATAGTCGAATCGGCATTTTGGATCGGATTTTTCATTGTCGCAGAGTTCGCGTCACCAGACATTCAAAATGACAGATGCATCGGCCTGTCTGGACACCAGTTTCTATTTGCGACATCATAGGAGATTTCGTTTGTTTTGGAAATCGGATAGTTAAAAAAATCAATTAAATATTAAATGCTGGAAAGTAAATAGGAAAGTATTATCTTGGCCCGTGTTTCTTTTTTGCTTCTTTTATCAATATCAATGACTAAACGTTTTGAAAAAAGGAGCAAATATCAAGAAAAGCTTTTGTCAATGAAGTTAGCTACTTTTTGAAATTTAATGGGAGAAAAAGATTGTTAGAAATATATACAAGTTATCATATTTATAGCTCATAAAATAAAAAAAAATAATTATGAAAACAATATTCATGATACTAAACCTCCTTAGTTTCGAGGCCATCTAAAATTATTCAAACTAATTTCAGTTAATGAGCAGCATATAGTATACACAGTACATGTAACATATTAGTGCATATGGCAAAATGACAGAGAACTGCTTATAAATTTGAATAGCCTTGATGACCATTCCGTTCAGCATTGTAAAAGTAATTTTCCACGCGGCAGTACAACAACCGGAACCGGCGATTTTCTCACACAGCAATTCAAAACAGTTTATTTGAGTAACGCATCCCCAAACAACAAAGACTTTCATCATAAGCGAACATGTTCCTACTCTTTTCATCAACACTTTCTAGAGCGGAACCATTTCTTTCTCGTCGCTTTGTACTCTATTCTCAGAGCAGGCAGATATTTCGGGCCATTTGTATTTATTTTTATATTTCTGACTTTGTATTTTGGTCGGCAGAGGTCCAAATAATGTAACGACCCCTCTCCAACGAGCATAAAGGGACCTTGGTTTGTGTGTGTATCATCAGCGATCGCAGAACGTATTATTCTGTGACTAACTTCTCGGTTTTTTAGTGTGAGTGATTCACCCTAAATTACAACTGTGCCAAGAGTAAAACGCACCTAGCAACAGGTGCAGCAGTCCCTTTCTGGAGTGTATCTGTTTCTGTCTTGGGTTCGAAAACAAACTTGGTTTCTTTGTGCAGCTGTTCAGTCTGCCGACTGCGGAAAATAAGCGGAAAATTACGGCTACAGAGAGTGGAGTTGGTAGTAAATTAGTGTCATCTTGTCAGAAAAAATACAAGTAATTAGGGTGATCGAGCTCTTACAGAAGATGTTAAGAACACAAAAAGAGTAATCATATTAATCGGATTTTAATTCAACGCTGGACTTGAAGTTACCAAAGCCAGACTATACTACCGTAAGAAGAAAAGTTGTATTTGCAATCGAGCTCAAACTGAGAAATTGATCTTTGCAGTTTTACACCTCTACGTACATGATTCTGATGCCCCTTTTTCGGGAATTTTGTTAAAAATCATTCTCATTCACAAATGAACATAAATCATTGTATTTAGGTAAAATATATGTGACAATAACTCAATTTTGTTAAAAAGTGCAGTTACGATCTCTGTATGTCATCACGGTAATATATTCCTTTCAATAAATTCTTGTGTGTGCGTGCGTGTTTTCCTCTTTTTATTTATTTATTTATTTTTAATGAAACGTGCCATGTAAGTTCGCCTTTTTATTCAATAGATTTTTTGTGAACTTAACCCTTAGTAAGAAGCAATTTAAATAAAATTAAATAAAGCATACAATGCTAATAACTTATACACCAGCTTTAAAAATATAATGAAATTACTAAATAAAATCTAAAGGGATTTTGAACTCCAAAGTAAGTTCTGTTTTGAATTTACTTCTTCCAATGGCGGATTTATCATGTCGTAAATTTCACAATTTCGAGGATCTCCGATAACATAGGGGCCCCAAAAGGGTTCCAGGAATTACAGGAAAAATATTTTAAGTAGTTTTGATCATCTATTTCAAAGGGCTACCAAAAACACATTGTGACAAGCCCCCAAACCTGTAAATCTGTCGCTGGCCCCTTCAAGTTCAAATATTAAATATCCAATTCAAAAGAAGATAATTCGTAATTTGAAACTACCTAAATACTTTTGCCCAAAATGTTTAACCGTAATAAAGAACATCGATTCTGAGTAAAGATAATCTCAAGACTAGTAACTCTATTTCGTGAGAAATAATTGAAATTCTTTATCGAGAAAAAATATTTATTTAACTTCAAGTGAATAAAAGTTCACTTAATTGATAACATGAGTCAAAGAAGGGGGGGGAGTTGGACTGGAATCTGTAAAGAAAGGAGGGTTTATTGCTGATTCATGTATTAAATTTCTCCGTATTTAAAAGAATTGTCTTAATATGAAGTTTAATTCAGCTGATTCAAACTCTTATTTCCCGCTTTTGTTAAACGAAACAGAAATGAGGGATAATTCAAAAGATCATCGTTTTATTTTCTCGTAGTTTAAATTAAGCTATGCTTTGTTCTCTGAAGCATGAGGAAAATGTCAAAGCACGATCTTGACGAATTGTTTTTAGCTTTTTTACAAACATTAGATAGACTTTCAGGGAGACATTTTTTATTTTTGTGCTGCCAAACCGAATAATCGAAGCTAGACCTCTTGAAATGCCGAGCTCTAAAATTGCTAAAAATTTTATAAACGATAATTTGCTCCCTGTTGGCGGAATGAGCTATGTGACAGTTGAAAATATAATTCCGAGCCTTATAAAAGTGTTGACGAAGTAGTGATGTTGCTGATTATAGGATAAAAGCATAAGAGCGCGCTTTTCCAACTTGATTTTCATTTTTGATTACATTCTTCAATTGTGCTTCAAATCTAATGAATGCTAAAATAGCATACTTCATGTTGATACAGAAGAAGTGATGACGTATACAGTTATTATTTTAACGAATAAAAACGATGCAAACTTGATTACTGTATCAGAATTAGAAAAATTTTGGAACTGTAAAACCAATAAGCATTTATAAAATCCAAAACACTAACTTCTAGTCACAAACCAAAACATCAATCCATAGACGTCGGATGCATAAATAAATACTAATGATAAAAACATAAATTAATAAAACACGCACACCCATACATAGTTATAGTGCTCCAGTGGTAAGTTGACCTCCGACATTGACAAATTTTGCTTATTTTTCGAGTAACAGGATGAGAAGTTGGCGTTGAATTAAGTTGGGTCACATTTGTAGTCATGTTTCAAAAATATTCCCTCTCAAATCCGCGGAAATTACCCTTTTCTATTACCCGAAAACGATAAACATTGTCAATGTCAAAGATCAATATTTCAGAGGAGCACTATACCTCATACTAAAAAGCATTGTAACTTTGGGTGACTTTAAGCGGGTCTCACCCATAGGAAAATTCGTTCAAACCAACTCCCAAATCAACCGCAACTTCTTCTCTCCAGCCAACACTTACCAGAGAACCTCCATATTCTGGCAGGTAATTGAATGAACAGTTGAAGTTGAAGTTAGAGTTGGATTGAGTTTTGGGTTAAACGAATTTTCCTCCTGTAAGATACTCTCTTTACTCAAAATTTCCTTCAAAGTTTTGTTCCTTAATACTTCAATAAAATTACGTCAAAGCAAGTGGAATAGTAAACATATAGGCTTTCAAAAATGGACATATAAGCTTTTGCATATGTAGCGATGTCAAAGTTATCTCCAAAATTATAAAACGTAAACCGTGATTCAGGTAGTTTTGCATAACATCAAAATGTCCAGTTTTTAGTCCATCGTGATTTGAATTCTTTAAATAAATCTATCTATCTCTGAAGGAATTTTTAGGAGATGACATTCATCCCATTTCATTCATCTTCCTAACCTAACTCTGCAGTTTGATTTAGTGTTCTGTCCTTACACTTTGTTTTGTCTCGTTTGTTTCTTCCTTCGTTCAATACCGTAGAATTCTTGAGTTTAGTTTATTTTTCTCCAAATCTCGTTCTTGTTAAATTTTTCTCCCCACGCACCTTGTTTTTGTTTTTCGAAAGGTAACCTCTTATTCCAGTTGTTGTTCTTTTACAAATTTTACTTTTTAAATTTTAAACTCCCTTGCTTTAACAGTTTTTTTCTCTCATTTGAAGTGGTCTTTTTTTTTTCTTACTTCAGACATTTAATCAACGGAAAAATTAATGTACAATGGCGGAAAAAATAGCAAAAAAATACTTTTGCTGGCACAATTCTCAAACAAGATTAATTCTTTAATTTAATATATCTTGCAAGTGATGACAAATCCGCCTGAATTAATCTGTTTCTCTTCTATTTTTGTGCTTCACATTTATTTATTTTGTGTATATAAATAATATAAAATGTATCTCTTTAAGATAATCTTTTGAAAATCTTTCGCTTATTGGTTTGTATTTGTTTCCAAAATTTTAGTTATTTTTCCTTTTCTGTTTTTTTTTTTTTTTTGACCAATTTTAGTTATGAGTTTCATATAAATTGTAATATTTAAATTTCGATTGACTATAGAACGCAGTTTTATAATTAATGTCATACTATTTGAGTCCTCAGCAAAATGCGTTGTGTGACAAATGAAAATTGTCGTTTGTTCCATGAAATTAAAAACATTTAATCAACAGTGGAATTATTAGGGAATAATACAAAAGTTTGAATTTTACTGTAATTATCTAGTTTATATGAAATCTAGTTTGTATTTGAATTGACTTTTTGATACTCTCAAAATAAAAAAATGTGTTGGGTCTGTAAAATGTAAACAATTTGATCTGGTTCTGTGAAATTTAAAAATAATATTTAACTGCAAGAGTGATGAGCCATAGCAAAATTTCTCTCTACTTTTTTAATAAAAATTCTCATGCAAGGTTTTTAAAAACATTTCTCTAAACTTTTTTCTGTGACAAAATAATATGATCCCGTGTAAAAAAAAGGCTGAAATCCAATACTGCCCAGGGGCAGTGGGTGAAATATGAGTCCCAACCAAAGCTCTAATAGGATCTAATAAACAAGGGCCGCTGGGGTGTGAAATCCCGTAAATAACCCCTTCTGGGGTGATGTCCAATTTCTAGGCAGGCGACTCTCTGATTCATGCTTCAATTTGCCTAGAAGGGAGCAGCTGTTGACTGGGGATTTTTTCTGACTCACCTTTGTGTTGGAGACGGGTGATAAAGGGATTTTTAGTCAAGTTTTCCCTAATAAGAAACCTGCATTGAATGGAAAAAAATCGATAATTGAAGTGTATGGAGTTCCTAATAGTTTGTAATAGTCTCTCGGGGAAAATTTTGATACATGAGTTATCTATTTTTAACTGCTCCACTCATTTTTTGAGTATTACTAAATTGGCGAAAAATTGACTGAAATAGCAATTGACTACTTGCATTCAGGCTGCTTCTTGAAAACCGAAACTAGCAGGTTTTTATTTTGGGAGTACATTTGGCACCCTGAGATACTTGTCTGCAATGTATTTTTTAATTTTGTACGATATAACGATTTTTTTTCAAGCTTTACTAGCCTGAAAAGGTTAATATTACTACTTAACAGAAAAGGTTATGAAGGTGTTTACGAAAATTTCAAAAATCTTTAAAGCGTCAACTTCACCTAGTTGTTTATAGCTTTTTTAAAATTAGGATACAAAATCTTTTGTGTTGAACTTTAATCTTATTATATACATATCTATGATTTTTCTCTTTGAAAAGATAATTTAATTTGCTTAGATTATCTGAATTTTAGCAGTATTTTATAATGTTAAATTGCGAAAATGAGAAATTTAAAAAAATGTTTGTGTTTTTCTATTCCCAGAATTCATTATAATTGAGAAGTATCTTATCTGTCAAAGTATATTATTATTGTTAATCTGTTATATACATATTACTACACTTTTTCGTTTAAAAATTTGTTTTTTTTTTTTTTTTTTTTTTTTTTTTTTTTTTTTTTTCAAAATTTTAGCCATAAGTTTCTTTTAATGAAAAACGGCGAAAAATGAGAAATTGTTTAAAACTTCAATTTTTTCCATTTCGAGAAATTATTAAAATTGAAAAGTATTATTTCTCGTTTTTTGAAGAAAAAAAATGCATTTTATCCAGTAACATGTTTGCGTGGCAGCCGATGAAGCATTTAATTAACTTTTGTTTATTAAATACTTCGTTTTAGAATTATTTACAAATGTTAATATTTTAAAAGAATTTATTCACATACTCTGAAATCCTGTTGTCTTGTGGGAAAACAAATGTACTTTTTTGCCAAATTGCCGAAATTGATACTTATTAATATGATAAAACTGTTCAATTATTTGCCTCCGTTAACAATTTTCTAAAAATAAAAGATAGTGGAAATAATTATTAGAATTTTTTTTTAAACTATTGAGTACTTTTTCAGATTAATATTTTTGAATAATTAACAATTTCATCTGTGGTATAGCTTTCACTATTTATATTTGTTTCGCAAATGCATAATTTATTATTATTATTATTACTATAAAGATTAATATGTATTTTTCTTTCTCTAGGTAAGTACATGTTCTACAAAAGTATTTGCCGTTCTTGATGTTGGTAAGCTGTAAAATATATAGTTTCTTTTCGTTTTATTTTTTCCCCCATCAGTTTTTTTAATCATGAGCGATGAAATATTTGTTTAAAAGAAAAACACAACGTACAACGTGAATAAAGCACAACTTTTTATTTTTTCATTTTAATCATATTTTTGCTCAAAGTATCTCTGATCGTTTTAAATTCAAGTACGTGTTCGATATTTTTACGCAAAAAGCATAAAATAGTCTTGGTTCATTTTTATAATAATACTGATTTTTATGTCGAATAAATTTTAAACTTAAATGAATGCCTTCTTTATTATGCTGAGTTTTCCAGGTTAATTTATGTATTTTAAAAGATAAAATATTTTTCATTATTCAGATCATAATATTACAAATTTTGAGATGATTAATAGCAAAAATTTTTAACAACTTCAGCACAAAATTACTAAAAATTATAATAGCAGAAATATCTATTTATTTAAATATTTGTGTGTATTTCGGAGTGTAAAAAATGTTTCTCTTCGTTTAATTTATTTGTGAAGAAAATTACTATTTATCAAGGGCAATTAACTATTTATCAATTAATTGCCCTTAGTAGTACAGATGCATTCAAATCTTTTTGAGTTTGGGATTGATTTTAGGGAAGGAATTTATGTAGTTCATTGTATGAAATAAATTCAATTTTTACTGGTCCCCTTTCTTGTAGGAAGTATGCTTTCTGCACTTAAAAATTATAATTCGGTAATTCAACAATCAAGCAAAACGTTCTGCTGAATCAAACGTTTTGTGAAATAACATACCAATAACATTCAAGAATTCGTGCATTCTTAGATAGTAGCCGAAGAAGATGTTAAAGTGCATTTCAGGAATCAGTTTTTTACAGTTTTGTCCAAAAAAAAAGCAATGGCAATTTATTTCTGAATTACTTTATCTATTCCTAAGGAATAGTTAAATATCTGTGCAATTAAACTGTTTGACAATTTTTTTCGGTGGAAAATATTTTTTGCATTTTTTTCTCTTGCTTAAAAATTCTGGAGCAAAAAAAGAAATATGTATTGGATCGGGGAAAAAATGATGTCCTTAAGCTTTGTCAATTTAAATAAAACTTGTTGAAACGTTCGGCTTTAAAACTTCAACGGGAAGCATTGTGGGGGGAACGTAGCCCTAAAGATAACAATATTCGATGTATTGACAGATGATATCGTTATGCAAATCTAAATCGATTGCTGCATTTTTATCGAGGCACGGTCAGGTCTTTCATTTATATTATACAGCACAGTGGGGGGAAATATTTCCCTTTAATCCCTAACACACGCGTCATCTTTCTCTGCTTTACCAGAGAAAAAAAAATATTTCTAGTTTATGGTTATCGATTTCCACTTTACGATGCAAGCAAGCTACGAGTAATCGATTCAAACCATGCCGTAAAAAACAAGAGAATTTTTTCCCCTCGCACGGTGTATCTTTGTACCTTTCCGCACTGAAAGCGTAATTACAGCCAACTCTTCAAAAAGCTGTAAAGCTTTCGTGGCTCTTGATTAAATAAGTAAATACAAAATTGAGAAAAAAGGAAGCCTGAAAAAATAAATTAATGTATATTGTTTGCTAAATGTTTGCCGTTGTGAAAAGTTCCGGTTAATTGCCGGAATTTCTATAGCTCTTTGTGGAGCATTTTGGGAGGGAAAAGTTTTGATGGGGCTCTAAATTTAATGACTTTAGCCAAAAGCTGGAAAAAATGTAATAATGAAAGAGCGATAAAGGTTTTGAATTATAGCTGAGTCTTCCATATTGTCCGCAAGTTGTTCTCAGTGTTTCTTTTCGTGAAAAAATAACTACGAACATAGAATAAATTTGTTCTACTGTGCAAGATATCGTGTAGTAGTTTCTTCCTTCTATGTCATATTTTTGTTTTCTCTCTCTATATTTCAGTTACACATCAAGTTTTTATTCCGAAATTGTTGCTTAAGGGGCATTTCACGGTATATGTGACATAGGGGTGTCCGTAACAAAACTTTTTAAAAGTTTAAAATTTTTATATGCATCAAAAAGTACATTCTAAAGTACATGAACATCATATTGTTTTCATAGTTCACTTTATATTACGTTTGTAATTGCACTCAGAACATTGAAAATGCAATTTTCACTGTTACGGACTCTACACTGAATTTTTCTTTAAAAACTAAACTTTTATTCTAATTATTGTTACGGACTCTACAGTCATCATTTTCACAATCCATAATTTTTTATAGAACTCACTTTTTGATAAAAATTGTTAGCTATATTAGAGGTGAGTCTGTACTTTATCTGTCTCAAGTACCAGTGTTGGCTTAAAAATCGGTTTAAGCCAAATTTAAAGAAAAATTCAATGTAGAGTCCGTAACAGTGAAAATTGCATTTTCAATGTTCTGAGTGCAATTACAACCATAATATAAAGTGAACTATGAAAACAATATGATGTTCATGTCTTTAGAATGTACTTTTTCGATATATATAAAAATTTTAAACTTTTAAAAAGTTTTGTTTCGGACACCCCTATGTCACATATACCGTGAAATGCCCCTTAAACTTCTTTCTCTTTTCAATTTTAACGATATATCGCTCAAATATCAGCCTTTAATCTTTATTCTAAACTAGCAGATATGCCCGGCACCTCGCGGGTTAACATGCAACATGTAAAATCCAACAAGGTATTTATTGTGACAACGTGGTCAGTCAAATTGACGTGAAGGACAACGCAGAATCACACTTAAAAATGTGTTATTTTTACGTGATGATTTTCTAAAAAAACTGTGATTCCACTTTTGAAACATTAAAAACAGAAGTATTATATTTTCAAGGGTGAATACTTACGAAAGAAACATTTCTTAACTATTTGAATTGAGAGAAGCCTCAGTTCAAATTCCACCCGAAGCAAAGACAATATCGAACGCAGAATTAGCTATTGGGAAGAAGTTGAGATGAAGCACTAAATAACGATTTAAATGGAGGAAAGCCTTTAAAAAGTTAGAAATTTTATGTGGCAGTTTGAACTAAAATTGGAATAAAAAAAAGAACTACCTGTCAGATTTTTTTTCTTAATTGGTCTTGATGTGCTTAATTTTCTTGATGTGCCCAGTGATGACGCAAACAAACTGTGAAATTTTTAGCGAAATCCGACGTTTAGTTTTTGAGTCTATAAAGGACATACATAGGTACATACATACATACATGCATAGGTAGAAGGTATATACATAGATACCTACATTCATTTATATATATATAGATTGTACTAACTTCTAATTCAATTTTATATTTATTTATTTCTCAAATGACGGTTCAGTTAACCATTAGGTAATTAGATAACGGGGTTTGCAATATTTTTTGGCAACACAATCAAAAATATTTAGTGTAGTGCAGGGAAGTTGTCTGGATGAGCAGCATCCATGACTTGTCTAGAGTTGCATAAGGAACAAGTTTGAGAGTCTGTCAGGTGAAAACGTTAATAATTGCGAAAAATTTAAATGACGAGGTGCAGACGCTGTAGCAAATGTAGTGTTATTCTAAGTGCTCCATGGGGAGGCCTGCTACGTTACAACCAATTTAATTTTTCATTTTTAATCAATTAAAAATTTTTGTTTTAGGCATAACCATCTCTCATTTTTTATTGTTGAGGTAAATTTTTACTATGAATTTTGGCGCCTTTCAATCACTCAGTTGGAGACCCATTACAAGATATTTTAATTGCTACTGAATTATTCGTTCAACCTCTTCGCAAGAATCTTCGAAAGAAGATGTCAATAAGCTATCGCATACTATCAGGCCTGTATTTTATGTTGTGGTGCCATATTTGAGTACAAACTATATTTAATAGTGTTAATATAAAGCTATTTACCCTTTTTTTTTGGTGTTAGTGCGCTTACTTAATCAGATTACGCACACTTTTCTTTTAGGTAGAACAAGAGAGAAAAAATGCTCTTAGAACAATGCATTGCAGATTTTTGCAACAACATGAACCACCATTCTATGTTTACATTTCCCAAAGTATTATCAATATTTAAGTTTCCTACTCGAGATTACGGGTACATTTTCATGTTCTGTTTCTCCACTCATATGTAACTGAGAAAATACTTCTTCATCATGTTTACTTTAGGAAAATGTGGATTTAAAATTTTAAAAGGTTCGGCTTATGCAAACAGAAGTAGAAATAATAGAGGGGAAAATATCGATATTTATTTCCAAACTATTTATTTATTTGGAAACAGTAAATATCAACTACATGACAAAGAAGTCGTTTTATTGTCTATTGAAAATAGTTTTAATGGTACGTTTTGTAAAAAGAAGAAAATGTTATTATAACCGGTTAATGAGAATATTTAAAAATAAGAAAACATGGCTTTGTTTTCTTTACTTTCTTATTTTTCCGCTAAGAAAGCAAACAAAAACAGCATTTATAACAAAAATATTTGTTTTAGTAAAATTAGCTGAGATGTGTTACCTAGTTATTTTCTTAATCCAATGTTTCACTCTTTTATTTGAAAATATATTGAAAAATAAATAAATAAAAAAAACACGTGATGATTTTTTTTTACGTACTTTATTTTTTTAAATATTTATTTATCAAAATTTCTCATTCATTCTTCCTAACAATAAATTTCAGGGACGTCAAAAATTTATTTTGAAACTAAAAAACATTTGTTTTAAATTATACCGATATTCTTTCCAATTCTATCTGAGACTACCATTGATATCTGAATTCTAAAGCCAAAATCGGCATTTGCAGAATCGAGAAATAACTAATCTTTGCTAAATTGAAAGTGAAGTTTGTTGAAAGTTTTCATGCTTTTAGGATTGACTATTTTTCATTTTAATTTTAAATGTATTAGGCAAACTGCTATTAGAAATTTGCTGACATTACCAAAATGCTTTGAATTAAACAGAGAAGGTAATTTGTCGAAACATGACTCTGGTGAGTGTGATGGCTTTATACGAAGTAGAGATAAACACAGAGTGCGAAACTAAAGGAATAAAAGGGAATACTATATTTTAAAAGTATTAACATCAGAAATGCTGTCTTTTAAGATTTCTAAAATTTCGAAAGTCAATTCTTTACGATAGACTCATTTCCAAATTTATATTTGTGAGTGAAAGCATTAAATCTTCATCTCTATTCAGTAATACGGAAGAAGATTTGAAATGTTAACCTCTGTAAGTACATTAGAACCTTTCAATAAGAAATTCTCATGATATCGAATATTTTGTCCCTTATTCGTAAGTATTTGAGTTATTGCATTGCACTGTCGTATTAACTCAGATTAATTTTATAATATTTAAACGAAACTAAACATTTTAAGATAAACACTGAACGTATTTCATATACTTCACATGAAATTCCAAATCATTTAAAATGAGAATTTTATCTTTTTAAAAATCTAAATTTGTTCATTTCATATACTTCAAATAAAATTCCAAATCATTTAAATTAAAAATTTTATCTTTTTAAAAATCTAAATTTGTTCAAAATTTGGTAATTGCTAAGTTTTGTAACTTACTACAAAATTTATTTTCAAATAATTTGTTACATGAATTTGATTGATGTCATGTAATTTACAATGCTGTACAATGGAAATTACATTAAGTGTTCAGATTTCAAGTTTTTAAGGAAAACTTATCACGGGACGTGTACTATCTGTCGGTGCTGAGACATGAATAAATTGATCAGAGGCATGCATTTAAATTACAGCAATAATTTTTCAATGTATACTTGCTTCTTTGTACATGTTAATGTCAATTTTTCACGTGTCAGTTTTAAGACAAAAGAAAAAAAAAATCCGAGAAATTCAATATTTCTTATATATTTATGCATTAATTTTTGTAATTTGTCTCTGTTTGGAGGCAAATACATGGAGATTCCTATTCAAAGGGATTGGAACCAGAAAAAATGTCCCTGAAATAGAGATGTCCCTTAAGAGAGGTACTGCTGTAGTTCAGAGAGAAAATTTTTAAGCTGCATAAACATATTTGCTAATAAATCAAGCTTTTTTTTCTTCATCTTTTTGTGAAATATTATCAACAGGAGCCGTTAAATATCGAATATTTTCCCGCTATTATTTTTTAAAGAAGATTATTCCATCATAACACGCCACGGTATTATTTCCTTCCTTCCTCTGCCTGGTGCACTTAGCCTCGAAGCCAGTCTCATGTTCGTCCAATTTCAGATAATAGCGCTCGGTGCAATCCGTTTTGGGAAAAAAGAAGTTGATGCATATGGGAACTGCGTAAAAATGACTTGGATAAATATCCACAGGAGTCCCTGCCTAAACAAAATAGCGCTTTTATCTACACCAGGGAGAGAAAAAACGAAGTAAAAACTCATAATTCCCCTAAGGGCTTCGGAGATGAGAGAGTGTGCTACTGAAGGCGCTTAAACTTCTTGAAATTTTTAAAGTGCATTTCGTGATAAATTTGAGGTGTGATGCGATTTTACAACCCCCTCTTGCTGCTGTTTTTCTGGGGGAAGTGGCAGTTTGCTGTTGTTGCTTAGTTGATCTTTTAGCTGTATGGGAATAGGCAGCTGCCGGTTAAGGTTTAATGGGGAGTGAAATGGTCTTCTGAATTGCGGCTGCAAATTAGCATGGAACAATGTGGCGCTGTTTATTAGTAAGTGTTCTTCGAGTTTTAAAGCGACATCAGTCAACTTCATTTTTAGATTTTTCTTTTACATGTTCTTGCCTTTTCCGATGCCGTAAGATTAAAATTAGTCAACAAGTAGGAAAGAGGTCGTCAAAAAAGAATGAGTCAACTTCATTTTCGAAGTTTTCTTAAACATACTTAAGTTTTTGCATATTAAGTTTGTGCTAAAAAAATTAACATTTTGCAGTTAACCAACTGGAACCACATTATAAGTACAATACGTGTGACATTTCGATATAAGACGCAGATGTTTGTGATTATTGGTAAAGTTAAGGTTCTATAAAAAATGGGGGAGATCTATAGTCTTCAGAGCTTATTTTGATTCATAAATAGACTGAATTCAGTCTGCGTATAATGTGGAAGAAAAATCACATAATGTTGAAAAGAAGTACATAAACGCTGAGCGGCTTAGCTTACCTGAGTTGTCATGCAAATTAAAACCTAATTTTCGACTTCCTTCCACGTATTCTTACCACTTTACGTAATATTTTTACTTCCTTTTACGTAGTAAAGGAAGTATTGTGATCGCGGAAAAAATTCATTCAAATTTGGGTCTAAATTTTTATTTTGCTCACCCCCGAATGAATGTTGAGTCGTTTTTTCGACCTGTCAGCACGCGCATATGTACCTGCCAACACATAACCAGCCAACCCTGTAACCAGCCGAAAATGCTTTTCAACCACCCCCGAGTTAATTACTACGAGTTTTCTCGTGACGTCTGTATTTATGTATGTATGTGCGTATGTATGTCGCATAACTCAAAAACTAGAAGTTTCTATGAAAAATGATCAAATAAGCTTTGTGCTGAACTATATTTGAAGTTTAAAATCAACGTAAATAAAGCACAAATAAGGTAGAAAGTACAGCAAATAGCTATTTCAAGGCTACGATGGAGCCCCTTCCTCAGTGCAAGAAGCTCAGCAAATAACATGAAAGCTGTAAGAGAACTGAGCGCGAAGCACGTGTGCCCCGGTATTTATAACGAATGGGCGAGTGCGCTTGAACTCACGACAAAAGCGGGAAAACACCGACCAATCAGCGATCAGCGAAACGCCAGGAGAGCGAAAAAAAGGGGGGAAGACAGCAAAGGAAAGTAGGGGAAAAAAAGCGCGGGAGAAAACACTTAGAAGACGAAATTATAAAAATTGCTTCCAGATGTCAGAGAAAAATGGAACACTGGAAAAATCATTCACCAGAGAATGGGAATTTTTCCAAATATGGTAAGCTTCCCAAAAATCGAGGTCATAAACTGACGAACATTTACAAATAATTCTAGCCGAAGAAAAATCAAAGCAGTGACCAGAAGTCCAACAATGCTGAGCAATGGAAGAGCGTGCTAGTTCTTTATGTTTAACATAATTTTGATGCTCTTTCAGACGGTGCTTAAGAGGCCGCTTAGTCTGGCCTACATAGCTAAGTCCGCATTTGCAAGAGATGCTATAAATGCCCCAGTTGCTTTGGCAATCAATGGGATGCTTTAAGTTTGTAAACTTGATTTTGTTCACAGGAGAGAAAGAAATATCGAAACCAAACTTTTTCAAAATCTTTGCAACTTGATGACTTGTTTTTGGATAAAAAGGCAAAACAATGGTGTAACCAACCTTAGAATCGGAAACCTTGCTGGAATGAGAGGGCTTTATTAGCCTATTATATATAGAATCAATAATCTTGGGCGAGTAACCCCGATCAAAAGCCACAGCTTTTAAATAAGAAAGCTCAGTATTTAAAGAACTGGATGAAGAACAGATATTCAAAGCACGAAACACAAAAGCCTTAAATGAGGCCAACTTTTTGTTTCGAGGATGAGAAGAGTAGTTGTGAGGAGGTAGTGTAACAGCAAAGGGCTTTCGATACACTGAAGTCTTAAAATCGTTATTACTTTTAGTAATCAAAACGTCCAAGAATGAAAGAGAACTTTCCATTTCCATTTCAATAGTGAATTGGATGCGAGGATCGATAGAATTAAGAATGGAAAGTAAAAGCTCATTATTAACTTGGTTTTGGTGTTTCGTGCTTTGAATATCTGTTCTTCATCCAGTTCTTTAAATACTGAGCTTTCTTATTTAAAAGCTGTGGCTTTTGATCGGGGTTACTCGCCCAAGATTATTGATTCTATATATAATAGGCTAATAAAGCCCTCTCATTCTAGCAAGGTTTCCGATTCTAAGGTTGGTTACACCATTGTTTTGCCTTTTTATCCAAAAACAAGTCATCAAGTTGCAAAGATTTTGAAAAAGTTTGGTTTCGATATTTCTTTCTCTCCTGTGAACAAAATCAAGTTTACAAACTTAAAGCATCCCATTGATTGCCAAAGCAACTGGGGCATTTATAGCATCTCTTGCAAATGCGGACTTAGCTATGTAGGCCAGACTAAGCGGCCTCTTAAGCACCGTCTGAAAGAGCATCAAAATTATGTTAAACATAAAGAACTAGCACGCTCTTCCATTGCTCAGCATTGTTGGACTTCTGGTCACTGCTTTGATTTTTCTTCGGCTAGAATTATTTGTAAATGTTCGTCAGTTTATGACCTCGATTTTTGGGAAGCTTACCATATTTGGAAAAATTCCCATTCTCTGGTGAATGATTTTTCCAGTGTTCCATTTTTCCCTGACATCTGGAAGCAATTTTTATAATTTCGTCTTCTAGTGTTTTCTCCCGCGCTTTTTTCCCCTACTTTCCTTTGCTGTCTTCCCCCCTTTTCTTCGCTCTCCTGGCGTTTCGCTGATCGCTGATTGGTCGGTGTTTTCCCGCTTTTGTCGTGAGTTCAAGCGCACTCGCCCATTCGTTATAAATACCGGGGCACACGTGCTTCGCGCTCAGTTCTCTTACAGCTTTCATGTTGTTTGCTGAGCTTCTTGCACTGAGGAAGGGGCTCCATTGTAGCCTTGAAATAGCTATTTGCTGTACTTTCTACCTTATTTGTGCTTTATTTACGTTGATTTTTAACTTCAAATATAGAAGTTTCTAGTTTGATATGTAGGCTCTGAGGGGGGGGGTCTATTTGTGCACCTCCCCTTGTGGTTGTATTCGAATGTTCCCAAGGGGGTAAATCAGTGTTAATTTCATTGCTGACTTAAGTGATATGAATTGTCGCTACCACTTGGCGATATATCGTCAAGCTTTTGGTCACCAAGTGTTTGACTCCACTTGGCGACATATTGCCAAGTTGGTGACAAAATTGGCAAAAAAATTATTTTTTTATTTGAGTTCAATTGGCGCTATTTTGCGAAAAATCCACTGAATTATGTTGAAATCGGCGGTGTAGAAAATTAATCATTCTAAAGCATTTTTTTACATTGTTTCGTTGCAAACTAGGGATGTAAATGTTTGATTTTTATCTTGCTCACTCCAAGCACTATTTTAACACTTAAGGCATCTACTAATAAATTCACACGTAAAAGGAAGTAGTGTGGGGTCCATACCAGATTTTTTCTGACTACTTTCAATATATTTACAGCAATACTTTTATTCAAGCTTCTTAAAATTTTAAATGAGTAAGTACTTCAAAATTGTCAGTCCATGAAAATCATCTTCTCAACATTATTATAGTTATTTCAGCATTTTTTTTTTTTCTTTTTCTTCAACTAATTCGCAACCTTTTATTTCTCTCTCTCTGTCTCAATTAGGTATATGCTCATTGTATTGCTCAAATTAAAAGACTTTATTAATTGTATATTCTTTAACACACTTCTTCATTTTACATAAACTACTACGTTCATCATGAATGTACTTTTATTTTGCATTCTCGCATTACTTTAAACAAATTCTTGCTGCTCTTTGCCTTTCATTTGCCACTAGATTTTCCCGCTTTTAACTATCCGTTGACTCCCTCATATAAGTACATTGATACGCTTCAATTCCTGTTTAATTCTCGAAAAATCCGTCTCGTGGGCATAGAAGTGCCATCCATTTAGATGTGTTCCCGTACCTCATCGGAAAGTGTTCATATGCGTGGCAGAGATAAAAGGCCAGGGAGAAATAACCTTAAAAAGGGGGATGGGGCGATGGCATAAATACGCACCAAAGCGTCTGATGGTTTGCATTCAGGCACTCAGCTCGTAAGTGGTGCTGGCAGCGAAAAATCCCTCAATGTCAAATGGATGGGGTGTGGTTCTGCCTGTACCAGTTCACCTCTGGCGGATGCTGTTTGGGCTTCGAGTGGAAGCTGATGAGGAATTCTGTCTGGATACCATTATCCGGCATTCCTACGTAGCGCATTGATTTTATCAGTTTGTTTTGATGCTGAACTTAGTTAGGTATATAAGGATAATTTTTAAACTTATCTACTGTCGGTAAACTATCATAATAAAAAGCTTTCGAATTTGTTCCTGGGGGTATTTTCACAAACGCAGAAATATTTTTCAATTTTTAAGAGTATTTTCAAGTTTTCAAGTGTCAGAAAATGTTTTTAGATTTTAACGTATATTTTCAAATGTTATAAGATGGCTTCGTTTTTGAAATTGTGTTGAGAAGGCTTATGGTTTTATAATTTGATGCAGAAGATTCTAAACGAACATTAAGATAGTTAGTGGTCTTAAACCAGGAAACTCATTAAACATCATTAAAGAGTATTAGTACATTAAAGAGTACTGTTTACTTTTACCAACCTGTCCGTTTACTTCCAGCCTATCTTTTCGGTAAACATAGTGTAGACCTACTAATCAGATCCATAACATTTTGGTCCTGCTTTCGCAAACCATAATTCAAAATATTCAATGATGTAATAACAAAAATCCGACGAATAAATGCATTGATCCGGAGTTGCTTGGTAAACCCGTATCATTTTGCTTTTTAATCTTCAAATTGTGTTAACTAATTACAAAAACAATCTCATTCTCTTCACTAGTATGGAAGAAAAGAACCTCTTACTATAATTCAACCGCGACGAGATGGCCGGTGTCAATCAAATGAGAAAACGAGTCCATTCCTTAAAATAGGTATTAAAATAGGTAGGATTTCTACCCATTTAAATTCTCCCATCAATCGAGAATCCCATTTCTCAATTTTCATCTGCGTATCACCCCTTCCTAAAAATGGACAATCCTGAAAAAAGGAGGAGTCATAGGCCATCTCTGCGAAGTTGAATTATACATATAATCATAAGATATCTTTATCACTTCATAACTTTTCCTCCACACTTGGCAGCATTTGCTTGTCGACTTCCCAACAGATCAACTCTCTCGGCATTGTCACGGCAAGTTGACAAATATGGCATCTCAAATGTTCAGAAACAATTCAGCGTGCCGGCCAAGAAAAGAAACAAGCTAATGGCGTCAACATTCCATAATTCTTTTGCGACTGGAGTCACTGCTCCATCAGCTAACATGTTTCAGGAGCCACTGCTCCATCATTATGGCCTTCGAAATCCCAATTAT
Organism: Uloborus plumipes; assembly: GCA_038373865.1. Taxonomy (NCBI): domain Eukaryota; kingdom Metazoa; phylum Arthropoda; class Arachnida; order Araneae; family Uloboridae; genus Uloborus; species Uloborus plumipes. Next base: position 9,278 of record JAXGGA010002103.1, on the reverse strand, counting down.
GAAATCGTTTTCTTAGATACCTCTTTCCATTATTTAACCCATTAATGCCTGACATTTTTTTTCCAAAGATACTGGTTACAAACAGTGTTTAATGAACAGGAAAAATAATTTAAAAAATATTACGTAAAAAATAATGTTTTTATTAAGGAAGGAAAAATCGTCCCTTAAAAGTTACGATAGACCCCAGAGGGTACATACTTTTTTTACCAAAATTTTTTTCTGCCTACGATGTAATATTTAAAACGACATTTTAAAAGAAGAAGTAAAATCAGCACTTAACATAAACTGGGAAGCTGGGAACAACTTTAAAAACTTCGCTTTTTTTCTTGAGATTGTGAACGGTGTAATTGTTTATATAGATCATATTAAAACTGCTACAGAACACACTTTACAATTGTTATGTGCTGCAATCTGTTAATAACGAATTGAAAGAATACCAAGGTACTAATTGAACACTATTATTTGGTTGAAATGTTCATTTTGAGGAAATTCAGACCCTTTTTTCGACCATCCCTAAAAAGGGACGCTAAGCATTAATGGGTTAAGGCTACCATCTTTTCTCAATGCAACGTTTCTACTTTGTTTAAATAGTGCTGGAGCAATGCAGATGAAATTAAAAGAAATTTATGGCTGTCTCTGAGTACACAGACTAAGAATTTCTGGCACCATTTACTTCTGAGAGAATAAACTGGCATTTATCTTCCGCGCTCAAGTGATCAAACAGTCGAGAAATTTTTAGATTCGAAATTAAAGTAGGCTGTTTTAATAATTTTCTAAGCTAATAGTTATTAGATAACAAGCCCGTAAGAAGGAAAATGTAAAATAGAAACTTTGTACCAACTGTTATTCCTTTTTAAGATGAATTGTAAAATATTGTAACTTTTTATTGTGGTATTTTTTATGAACATATGTTTATTTGAGGTGTTCAAGTTTGTAAAAATTTGCAAAGGTTTGGGGACCGTTAATGTTGGGGGGGGGGGGGAGACAAGAGCAGTGTTCCCAAGTGTTTGATGTCTCCTTTCCCCTTTGCACCTGAAAATTCTGAAGAGGTGCAGGATAGAAATAGCGATTTAAAACTACATGGTACGAATTTTTTTTAAACCTTGGATTACGAGTTTTAAATAAGTGTTATTTTTTACACACATTATCAAAATAAAAGGAAATTTTTGGGAAAAAAATTCTTTCTATCATTACAAAAAAAAAGGAAAAAAATATATAAAAATATTTATTCAAGTGAATAAAAAAAAAATTACATGCCATAGAAAAATGTGATTTAAGCTTCTTTTGTTGTTTAAATCAACTCTCACCAGAACGTGGCTGTGTTGGTAAAAGGTTTCCTATCTCTTCTTGGATCTTAAACTTATCTCAGAGCCTAAATTCTGTGACCTGAACACCAGTTCTGTCTAAACTGTGACTATAAAATATCCAGACAACTGTTGAAGGGAAAAAAACGGAGGGAGTGGAAACTGCCTCTTTGCTGTCAGCTAGCATATTAAAAATCTAAGGAAATAGACTGTAGTCGCCATAGCGTAGAAAACCGACACCGCACAAGGTCGTTGCGTTGACAGGATTCAAACGTTAGTCGCTAGTTTTTCAACCTGTCTTGTTTAATTATCTTGTTTCGCATGGTTACTTCAAATTACCCGTCTTTGAAATCGCAATATGTTTCCACTGAGCTAAAAAAATGCTGTGTGTCATTGAATTCATTAAATACGTGTTTATCTTATTTCATTTATTTACTTACTTTTATTTATTTATTTGCTGCATATGGACAGAATGGCAGGGCAAAGTTTTTCTTTCTCTCTTTCACTCGCTCTCTCTCTCCCTTTCGCTCTTTATTTCTCTCTCTCTGGCGCTCTCTATCTCTCTCTGTTTCTCAAATAGCTCTGTGACTAGACAGAATGGCCAAGCAAAGTCTCTATTTTTTTCTTTATCTTTTGTCTCTCTCTTCTCTCTTGAAATGTCTTCAATACTTCAATTCCACTTCGGGTCTTTCGAAACAACCATCAAGCGTTAATATATTAAATAAAGTAAAATCAGTTTTTGGTTGTAGTTTTCTAGAAAATTTTAAATGTATTTTAATTTGAATCGTGATAATATACCAAATTTTACCCAGCCAAACCTCAATACGGAAGTATCTATTTATTCTATTTTCTGTGGTCGCTGTAAAAATGAATATAAAAGTCTGTTTAAAAGGAGAAACGTTATTTCACCCCAAAAAACAATTAATTAGATATAAGTATCAGATTTAACAGTACATACATTACAATATTGCATTTTATTTGTCAATTATGACACAAAAGATACATTACGAACACTCACTTTATTCTAAACGGTTGAATGGAAAGTATGAAACCAGTATTTCTCTATAATTTGTTTCTACCACCATACTCTTTATTTGGTAAAATGCAACTATTATTAAGACTACATGTTGTCTGTGTTGCAAATTCGTAAGTATTTTTCGTTCGCTATCCTTCTAAAAGGTTTTCTGAAGCATTAAATGATTTAACAAATAGATCAACCTCCCGATTTTTTAATAAAAGTTTATCCAAACAAGTTGGTAACCCTTGATATACAAAAAGAAAAAACGAAGTTTTACGAATCACCAAACCTTGATGTTTACGCGGACTGATGTAAAACCCGAAGCCATGACTTGCTGAAGCAGAAAATCCGTTCTCCTTAATTAAAAAGATTATGAAATAGCGGAAAATCAGTTAAAGGATTATTCCCTCAAACTTCATTAAAAGCAACTTGGATGGTGGATTTTTATTCAAAATTGGTATCCCAAAGATTTGAATTGGCAAGTCACTGAAAAGACTGAATGAGAATCGATTGGCGCCGCAAGACACGCGAAAAACGTTATGAATGGATATCCTTTCGTGTGTAATGAGTTTTGAGGCGTGTTTGGCGAGCCGTCTTTGTAAACATTAAGGGACTTCAATGTATGCTTTTAGGGGAGGTACAGTATTGAAGCACAACGGAGTGTTAAATTATTTCCGATCGAGGCCGGGAGAAGATAAAAAGTTATCCTAAAATTGATACAGGAAGACACGGAACAGTTTTGAGGGTTGAGTTATTTTGTTCGGTGGAACAAGGATTCTTTGAATATATTCAAAGGTTGTTGCAATATTAAGTGCTTTTTTGGAGTACTTGGATGCAATCTTTGTTTTTCTGGCAGGAAGCTTGATGGTTGTTCTGTAAGACGCGAAGTGGAATTGAAGTATTAAAGATATATCAAGCTATAGCAAACGTTTTTCTGTAAACATTGTATTCTTTGGATGGAGTATCCCGCATATTCCATTTTGATTCATTCTGCTCGCTTTGTGATATGCTTAAAGTAAAATTTTATTTGAAAAATCAAAATATACTTTTGCTTTTTTGCCACTTATTAAATAATGGTCTATGTTTCGTTGTAAAAGACCAAAGGTAAAATTTAGCTTCAAACCAAACTGTGGATTACTATTTTGTTATTAATTAAATTATGTGTCCTGTTTAGACGCTTATATTTTGTGATAACTTTCATTTCGAGAAAGTTCAGTCTTGTAAATAGTGAATTTTCTTTCATTGTAATAAATAAGAGTAGAAAACATTGTGTCAATGCAATTTTGCAATATAAGCCTGTATTGAGTTTTCATGAGTGAACATTTACAATCAATATCCACTGGACGTATACTTTGATTGCGAATGAATCTTCGTTTCCTCCCAACCCACATTTTGTCCACTATATGATGAGGGTACCATAAGAATACTGGTTCAAATCAATTTTCGGAACTTCGTGAATTTGAATCTCGGAGTATCAGGGCTTGTAAAGGAAAAAAAAGCCATAATAAATTTATTATAATAACGTTGCTCCAGAGATAGCATTATAATCATTAAAAAATGACTCAGGCTAAATATTTTATCCAGCATGTCCAGCGTATTTTCATTGATGCCTATTTTCGCTTAATATAATTAATAAGCTAACACAGCTGCTTAGTAAATCAATATTGTCGATAAGTCAAACAAACATTGCGACTCCTTAGAAGTTCAAAGGATTCGGTTTTAATCTAATAATACAAAGCAAATATGTCAGCTTGATTGAATCAGAATTGCTGATTAATTGAATAAAGTAAAAACAGCGTCGTTGCTAAATGAACTCAACACCATCGCCTAACTTGCCAAAATTAAACTAACATCACCACTTGATAGATTCAGCATCGCGTGTTGCTGGCCACCTAGTCTAATATTTAGATAAATGGGGACGCCCCTCTTTCCAATCCCTACTTGGGCATGGATGCACTTTCTCTCTCCTGTCCTTGTCTTTTCTGCGCTATAAAAAAGGAATGTTGCTTTTACAGTATAATACGGCTAATTTTTATAGTAATAAACTGTAAAAATTTCTAATTCTACAGTAATAAACTGTAAAATTGCTAATTTTACAGTAATAAACTAAAACTGCTAATTTTACAGTTTATTTCCGTGCATTTTACAGTTTTAAACTGGGACCTCGGTTGCCAGTATTATACTGTTGTTTTCGCAGTATATTATTGCTAAATTTTACGGTAATAAACTGTAAAATTGCTAGTTTTACAGTTTATTAGTGTGCAAGTGCATTTTACAGTTTTAAATTGGAACCTCGGCTGCCAGTATTACATTGTAAAAACAACAGTTCCTTCTTTACAGTGTGAGTGTAAATGTGTTGTTGTACTGTGAATGGTTGCCTACCCTATAAAGAGGTCCTAATGACGTGTGTACTGTGGATTTCGGATTTTACACCAAATAACAGTACAGTTGGAAAAGGGAAGCTGTGCACCCCAAATTGGAAAAAGTAACTTGTGAAGAAATCATCAACATTCAAGTAATATTTCACAGGAGAAAAAAAAAGGATAACAATATACCTTTTTTGAAAAATAATTCTTTTTACAATGGGTTCGGTAAGAATGCCGAAAATTCTTTTTCTGGATGTAAAGTATGTGTAATTAAACATATTGAATGTGTGTGTCCTTAACATCTGTTTTCTTTTTATAATTCAATCAACATTGATTCCTCTAATGTTGAAGTTTGAAACATACACTGCAAAAAAAAATGAATATTGATTTTACCGTATAATACAACTAAATTTATAGCAATAAACTGTAAAAATTGCTAATTTTACAGTAACAAACTGTAAAATTACTTTTACAGTACTTAACTGTAAAATTTTATAACAATAAACGGTAAAATCGCTAATTCAACAGTTTATTACCGTTCATTTTACAGTTTTAAACTGGAACCTCTGCTGCCAGTATTATACTGTTGTTTTTACAGTATAATACGGTTAAATTTCACGGCAATAAACTATAAAATTTCTAACTTTAAAGTAAGAAACTGCAAAATCGCTAGTTTTACAGTTTATTACTGTGCATTTTACAGTTTTAAATTGGAACCTCGGCTGCCAGAATCATACTGTAAAAACAAAAGTTCATTTTTTTCAGTGTGTGTGTGTAATTTAAAAATGTATATATGTATCTTTAATACTAACGTCTGTGTTAAAATCCAATCGACATTGATTCTGCCAGTGTTGGAATTAAAGAACGAAGTAGCTTACTGAGCAGAAACGAAAGCTTTCGCATTGGCTGTTTCCGTATTTATTCCGAATGATTTTAACGAAATAAATGATTAGCGTGGAACACGTTCGGCAGCTGTTATTCTACTAGCGAAAAATTAAATGAGTGCAGAGTATTATCGGGAGAATTATCCATTTTAACGAAATGAGCAAATATTTCTCATCATTTATTTCATTGAAGTTATCAGGTGTTTTGGAAATGTATTTCCACGAATTACTGATTTCGCGTGTTGAAACAAAGTATGAGTTTTGCAAATCTGTAATGCAGCATTTCTGTTTATTCTTGGTTTATATTCTATTTTGACTTTATATTTTCTACTTCCTTTTATATTTTTAATAATTTTATTTTTATATAGGTATCAATTGAATCGGCAGTTTAACCCTTTACTGCACGATTTTTTATATTTTAATGAAAAAAATCATTTGTTACCTTTTAAATAGCCCTGAGTTCAGGAAAAATAAAGAAAAAAAATTAATCTTAAAAATGTGCACCAAAAATGATGTTTTAATTGTTTGTTCTATATATGGCACAAAGCACATAGCGTTTGCTTTGTATACCGATAAGTGTAATAATCTACAATGTGTTTTGTGCCATAAGTGGTGTAAACAAACTTTCCACTAAGTGTATTTAAACATTTTTAGAACAAAGGAAATAATGACTAAGCACACTTCTAACGGAAATGCAGACACTCTTTCTTTAAAAAGCAAGAACTGTAATACCTAGACTAGTGCAATTAACTAGTGCATAAACATCACACTAAACTGTTATAGCAATGTTCCATAAGGGGCACAAAGCTCAGTTTAACTGTATTTAAAAATCATAGGAATATATGAGGGTTTATTTGGTTTGTGCCAGATCTGGCACACCGTGCAGTGAAGGGTTAAAGAAGGGAACGAAGACCAAAATTTCAAACTTGGGTTTTTTTCTGATTGTATATCTCCTACTGTGGATACACATGTTTGTGCGAATAAAAGAACAAAAACCAGGTTAGTTTTTGTTGCGCTAATCGCACAAACATGTGTATCCACAGTAGGAGATATACAATCACGAAAAAACCCAAGTTTGAAATTTTGGTCTGCGTTCCCTTCTTCAAACTGCCGATTCAATTATAATGTAGTCACCAGTAAAACTTTTTTGAAACTATTTTGTAAAGAACATGCACTTATGGAATTATGTTTAATCAGTAGCAGCATCTATATTATAGACACTTTTCAACTAAAAACAGAGACACTCCTTGGAAAGATATTCCTGTCAAGAATGTACTTCTTTATAAGATTAGGGAAAAATAATTGAAATATCTTGGAGTAAAAAAGTAAAAACCGTAATCAATGACGGTAAACTAATCAATGCCATCAAATTAAAAAACAACAAAAAAAAAAAAAACTCATTTGCTAATAAAATTGAAGAACAGGGAAAGAAGAAACTACCATTTTTTATGTTTAACATTTAGAATGTTTGCCATTTTGTATTAAAATGAATAACAACACATTCAAATGTAATGCAGTGGAACCTCGATAATGCGACACCCCAAGGAAACACGAAAACATGTTAAGTTCAGCAGGTGTCAAATGCTTGAAAAACGTAGTGTAGTGCTTTCTTTCTATACAACCTCTTATTGGCCTTAGGATTGCAGCAACAGCACTGAATGTGGTGGCTAACAGCCCTCTACGCAAGGTGGAATTCTCTAAAAGAGTTTTTTTACAGAAAAGAATTGATTGACTAAACCGAAATACCACAGCCAAAAGTTGGCAGAAATGGTCAATTTGAGAGAGCATTGCAAAGAAAAGTGGACTAAAATCAAAAGTGGAGGACTACTTATTCGGATTTCTGCAAATGTTTGTAAATTTAGAGTGGTTTTCGTCAATTAAAATTAACACAAAGCCAACCATTAAAACAATAAATGTCCATTTATACCGGGGTGGACGAGTTATCCACGTGTAGAGTTACGGGAGCTTCACTGTATTTGCATTTTCTTCTTTTTATCGCAAAACGTATTTAAAATACAAAGCGTTAAAACAGGCTAGCCAGATTTTTGAAGAATTGCTTTGAATTTCAATTCATGAAATACCTTTGCAGATGTGTTCAAATTATCCCCGATTACATTAAAAGAGTCTATTGACTGGTAGAAACAAGAACGCCCCGATGGGAGGTCATGGGAGGTCACTGTGACCTCCCAATAATTTGTGTATTTGGTTCATTTTGCTGACGATTCGCAGTTTGAAGGTAATATTGCAGCATTGAGATTTTTTATTCATTTTAGTTTTTTGAATTGTTCTTTTAATGTTTTTTCTCCTTAAATGCTATGCATGTACGACATGTGTGTGCATGCTTGTGTTTTATCATTCGGTAAAATTGGAACTTCATTCGGCAAATTGATAATTTTAACCCTCCCAAAAATTTTAGTTCCGCATAGAAAGTAAACAAAACATGTAAGAGGTTTTGAGGGAAATACCCTCATAATTCCAATTTCACAAAAAAATTCTGCAAGTATAACACCTTTCTCTACATCGCTACCAGCAAACACCCGAGCTCTGCCGCCATATTCTGATATCGCCATCTCAGAGGGTGGTCTAGCAATAACTCGCCTAATAAGTTAATACCAACTCAGTGCCGCTCTTGGCTCGAATGGCCTTTCAACACGCGAAATGGCTCTCTGACTACGGTTGGTGGCGTTTTGCATATACAGGTAAATTGAGGGGGTCGGGTGCTTGGCGCGTTCCCCGGCTCCGAAGTGTCATAAATTTCTATTGTCAATAATTACAGCCTGCGAGATGAGAGATTTTTCGGATTTATTGGCGACCGTTTGAGGACATCGATTGGATTCGTGCTGTTATGTCAGGGCGGGGAAATATTGGGATTCGGAACTTCTGTCGTTTTCGGCTGAAGTGATGATGTTTTGGAAAAATTAAATGCCTAGGAGAAATTAGCTGTAGTGATAATCGGTTCAAAATTTTGTTGAGATGTCTTCGTGTTTGGTCGTTTGTTTCACTCTAATTGCTGCGAGCATAAAATTTAATCGATGTTTTCTTCTTTAATTACTTATGTATTTACTACTGATTTCTCTTCTCGGTTGTTATCGATAAAATGTTTGATTACTTCGTGCTATATTTAAGAATCAAATGTGCTTATAAATTATAACATGCATTTTAAACAACCACATCAGTAAAGCATTGAGTAACTGGCAGGTATGTTGTAACGTTGGTTTCACACCACTTGCATTCGCATCGTAGTCTTTGTAAATAGTGTCATTTATTAATGTTATTTTCCAACTAGCACGTTAAATAACGATTAAAAATGCATCCAGTTCTGTAATAGTAAAATTAAATGAAATACATTCTATTAACACGTTAGACGATTTCTATTTATTTATTTATTTATTTTTATGTGAAGGTAATTTTCGTTGACGTTTGAGTTTAACAAGCACTTTAACGATCAGTTCACTGCAAAAAATGAACTGTTGTTTTTACAGTATAATACTGGCAACAGAGACTCCAATTTAAAATGTTAAAATTAATAAAAATGTTCAGTAATAAACTGTAAAACTAGCAATTTTACAGTTTCTTATTGTAAAGTAAGAAATTTTAGTTTATTGCCGTAAAATTTAGTTGCATAATGCTGTAAAAACAACAGTGTAATGCTGACAGCAGGAGTTCCAGTTTAAAACTGTAAAATGCACATTAATGAACTGCAAAA